>CABEEJ010007150.1:18651-33234 GCA_901482245.1 Timema douglasi | reverse complement strand
TTTTGGCTTTTCGACGCGTATAGGCCGACATTATATATTTTTGATAATATTTTTTATTATTACACCTTATTATATTCACTGTCACTTCTTTATGATAATGTTTTATATACAATCGAAAGATTTTGATGACAGATAACGATTAAAACTCAAACGAACATTGTAGCTTATCCGAGTCAAAAGTTATACTAATTGCAAATCTCGATACGCAGCAAAATAACCTCAAAATGGCAGCGCTTCCTAACAACCGCGCGCGATGCGTCACTGTTCTCACTTATTCGCTTAACGTAATGAATTCTTTGATCCTCTAGCTATCCAGTGGTATAACTTAATTTTGGATGTAGAGGATAGATTCGAAACTACAACGCCAAACTGTATTTTTGATAATATTGTCTTATTCTAACACATTATTATATTCACTGTCACTACTTTAAACTAATATTTAATATACAATCAATAGATTTTGACGACAGCTGACGATTAAAACTCAAACGAACATCGTAGCTTCTCCGAGTCAAAAGTTATACTAATTGCAAATCACGATACGAAGCAAAAAAACCTCAAAAAGACGGCGCTTCCCCCTCCATAGCGCGCGATTCGTCACTGTTCTCACGTATCGTAATGCATTCTTTGATCCTTTGGCTATCCAGTGGTATAATTTAATTTTGGATGTAGAGGATAGATCCGAGACTACAATGCCAAACTGTATCCCCCGATTTTCTAATCATTAGCTTTGTTGGATTGCCTCCGTATGGTAGCAAATTTAAAGACGTATTCACGTCAAAAGATCCGCCTTGAGTATAAAACGGAGTAAGCCAATAACTCCATCCAATATATAGCGTAATAAAAAAACGTACGTCACCTTTAAAATCAAGAGTAGGCGGATAGGTATATATTTACGACACTCCACCAAAATGTGATACAGACTAAGAGGAGTAACGAAAAACTAACACACTGGAGGTGAGTTCCCTTTCAATAAAAACCCATGGGTCGATGATGCGTGTCCGACGCGGAGTCTTGTCACGATGAACTCCTCTCTTCTAGACTTTCGTATAGAAGAGGGCCACCACGACACACTATTCTTGATGGACCGCAGAGTGTTCTGACCATGGGTCGAGACCCACTGCTCGTGCCAGGTGCGTAAGCCCCACGCCGAACATAGCACTTCAGATCTAAAAACATGACACCCAGACTCACCTTCGGAGTCAGGCGTGCTGCCTCCTTGGCTGCCTGGTCCACCAGTTCATTTCCTAAAAGACCAGCGTGACCAGGAATCCAGAAAAATCAAGCCGGGTGCTTAATGAATCAAATTTTAAAATTTGCTCATGTATCATCTGCACGAGGGGATTCCAGGAGTAGAGAATGGACAATGCCAACAGAGCACTCATAGAATCCGTGCAGATAAGAACAGAACGGTGACACTTATGATAAACAAAACATAACGATTTAAAAATGGCATAGAGTTCAGCCGTAAAAACACTGGTTTCTTGAGGTAAACCAAATTTAAAATTGGATACTTCCACAACAAAAGCAAATGCCACGGAGGCCCCGCATTTTGAGCCATCCGTGTAAATGCATTTAAAACCCAGAAAGCGGGTTGCGAGGAGCTCATTAAAGGTCCTCTCGTATAAAATATATGGGGTGGTCACTTTAGGGAACTTGGAGAGGTCAAAATAGCATTTCGGAAGGCGTATCTTCCAGGGAGAAACTCGACCTGGGGATGTGGGGATAGTCTTGGGCAGGACTATCCCACATTGTCGAAACCCGAAAGCATCCTGATCCCAGCCGGCATCACACTACGCCATTTGGGTTCATACAAGGCACGGTTCGGGGGATGGAACACAGTACGGTAAGCAACATGATTTGGCAAGCAATGCAGTTTCGACACATAAGATGGCAGGAGATAGGACCGCCGGTAAGAAAGAGGGGGCTCACCGGCGTCGGCACAGATGCTGACGACTGGCCTGGTACGAAAGACACCAGTAGCCCGTCTAATGCCAGCATGGTGGACATTATCTAGCATCTTTAACGCCGAGGGTCTAGTTGAGCCATAAACAAAACTGCCATAATCTAGTTTAGATCTTACCAAGGCCCCATACAGGCGCATCAAGGTTTCCCTATCAGCACCCCAGGATCGATCGCTAACCACTTTGAGCAAATTCAATGCTTTTATACACCTCGCTCTCAGGTCTTTGATCTGGGGGATCCAAGTTAATTTAAAATCAAATAAAAGTCCCAGGAACCTTACGCTTTCCGAGTACTGGTAAAACAACGTGGTTCATTAAAATATTGGGGGCTGGCTGTATTCCGCGTAATCTATGGAAGTGGACGACCGTCATCTTGGCCACTGAGAAGGTAAGGCCACTACGCGATGCCCATATCCATATATTGTTGACAGCTAATTGTATCTGCCGTCCAGCCCTGTGGATACTCGATGAACAGCAGTAAATTGCGTAGTCATCGACAAAAAGGCATGAATTAACATTTAAGCGCACGTTATCTAAAATACTATTTATCGCAATAGCGAACAACGTACAGAATAAAATACTACCCTGAGGCACCCCAATTTCTTGAATAAAATCATCGGATAAGGTGTTGTTTAACCTTACCCAGATGTGTCTATCTGACATAAAATTAGATATAAAAATAGGGAGGTTCCCCCGGAACCCGCTATTAAACAGGGTTTTTAAAATTCCGTACTACCAGGTGGTGTCGTAAGCCTTCTCCAAATCAAAGAATACTAAAAAGAGATGTTGTTTATGAAGGAAGGCATCACGAACTGCTGTCTCTGGGCGTAAAAGGTGATCCACCGTCGATCGGTTACGAAGAAAGCCAAATTGCATATCGGATAGTAGATTGCCGGATACTATTTACCATATAAATCTTTTATTGATCATTTTCTCTAATATTTTGCATACACAATTAGTTAATGCTATAGGTCTATAACTAGTTGGCTGTAATTTATCCTTGCCACTTTTATATATTGGGATGACGATTGCTTGCCTCCACAGTGTTGGGAACTGACGAGATTCCCAAACACAATTGTAGAAGTCTAGGAGGAACGCCCATCCAGAACGGGGCATATGGCGCAACATTTAATAATAGATATCATCCGGGCTATAAGCTGTGTTGCCCAGCTGGAACAGGGCATGGATGAGTTCCTCTTTAGTAAAGGGGAAGTTATAATCCTTCCCCCGACTTTGGCAAAAATAAATAATAAGGCGCTTGATGTTCCGCTTATGCACCACGAACTCGTTAGAGTAGCTCGCAGTGCTAGAAATAGCGGTGAACATCGAGCCCAATACATTGACAACCTCCACATACATTGATAACCTACATAGGGGAGGTGACAAGCGAACCGTTAGACATGAGGGCCGGTATACCTATTAATTGAATTTTTACTACTACTTAATTTACGAATATTGTCCCAAACGTTAGTTGTGGGAGTGTTAATTGTAAAAGTTGAAATAAATTGTCTCCATGACTCTCTTCTGCTTTATCGAATAACACGGCGAGCTCGAGCGCGTAGAGTTCGGAATGATTCCAGATTTTCTTTAGTGGGACGTCGATGGAAAAGATGTAGGTCCCTTCGACATTCATAAATAGCCAGCCGACACTCCTCGTTCCACCAGGAAACAGGATTGTGGCGTGGATTTGGCGAGAACTTAGGTATGGAAGCACTTGCCGCCGCGATGACCGTCGAAGTAAAATGACCAGCCTTAACATCCGACGTCAGGATGTTGGGATTTACCAAATACAGCGAGCTCGCGGAATCTATCCGAGTCAGCACGATTTAGCACTCATTGGGATATCCGCGCTATACTGGGAGGATATTGAAGTGGTGAGAGCATAATGGGATAATGATCACTGCCGCATAGGTCCGAGTGGACCTCCAAAAGGAAGTGGGCAGCGATCCCAGGACTACATAAGGTTAGGTCGATGGCAGAGGATACACCATTAAAGGTAGATAAGTGTGTCTGGCTCCCGGTGTTCATTAACACCAGGTTTCCCGAGACAAGAATATCCTCTACCATCTTCCCACGGGCATCTGTAAAATTAGAGCCCCACAAAAGGTTATGAGCGTTAAAATCCCCCAAGATGATATAGGGGGCGGGAAATTGCATAAAGAGGGACTTTAGGCACCTCTTCGAAATACGTTCACCTGGCGGGAGGTATATAGCGCATACTTTCATCTCCAAAGCAAGGGAGACTCTGACAGCGATCACTCGGAGATCAGAAAGGATATTAATATTTTTATGGTATAAATTGTTTTGTGCGAATATAGCCACACCTCCGTAAGCCCGATCAAAGAAAGGATTGTCGGTACAATACACATCGTAACCACGAAGCATCTGGTTGTCATTTGGGCGGAAATGGGTCTCATACAAACACAAGATGGAAGGATGCAGGGAAGAAATTTGTTGTTTAATTGCTTTTACACGAACATAGAAACCCCTACAATTCCATTGTAGTAGCGACATACTTTATTAATATGAAATTTAGTTAGTGAGAGGCTCAACAACGGCTGCCAGTGTTTTAGTACCCCGTGGAATGCTCGGGTGGGTCACCTGAGGCGGGCTCGCGGGGGTTCCCCGAGGCGGGCTCGCGGTGGTTCCCCGAGGCGGGCTCGCGTTGGTTCCCCGAGGCGGGCTCGGGGGGTTCCTCGAGGAGGTCTCCTCGGTTGTATAGGTAGGGGTGACGACCGCTGTGGCGGTTTGGCCTCATTTAAAAATTTGGGTGCCACAGAAGTTGGCGCGGAATCACTATAAATGTCTCGAGAAGAGACCAATGGCACTGGTCGCGTTGGCGTCTTAGCATGGTTAACTGCGCGATGGCAGTTGAGACAGTTTATGTTCTGACTGACAATCCAGCTATATGAAGTTTGAAATACCGCAGCCTGACAGTATACGTTTTACTTGCGTGCCTGGGTATATGAGATCTTCTTTTCGGATTGTATCTCCAGGACTTTCTTCTCTACCTTCCATTTTGGACAGGCCCTAGACCAGGCGGAATGCGGACCCTTGCAGTTGACGCAGTATTTAGAAGACTCGCATGGTGTTTCGTGTGCCTCCTGTCCACAATACGCACAGGTTTGCTTACCACGGCATCGCAACTTCGTATGACCAAATTCCTGGCACTGAAAACAGCGCCGAAGTTTAGGGACATACGGACGGACCCTGAGTACGTTGAAACCTGCTCGGACCTCCTTCGGAAGGGTAGGAGTCGCAAATGTGACGATATACGTATCCGTCTTCTTTTCTTGTCCATTATTTTTACTGACAATACGGTACACTTCGGTGATATGTTGGGGGGAAAGCTCCTCACAGATCTCCTCAATGCTCAAGCAGTCGAGGTCAAAACAAGTGACCACTCCCTTGCAAACATTGATGAACCCGTGAGGTTCCCCCTTCACCGTTATTGAAACCATATTAATCGACAGTATTTCAGTAATAGACAGGATGTGTAAGGACTGGACGTCAGTTGCAGTCTGAATTAAAATAGTATCATCACGCAATTTCCTTATATAAACGTCTGATTTAGCTGCACCATGTATCGCTCTTTCGAGGATAAATGGGCTGACGCGCTTAAGGTTTCCATTGGCATCGTCTCGAGACATCACCAGGAAGTGGGCTGCGTTCTCATCATTTCCTGGGTTTCCACAGTGACAGGGATGGACGGCCTTACACGTTTCCGCCCCTTATTAATATTACGGCCCTTCTAGGGGCCCTGTTAACTGTCCCGAGTAGAGGCCCTATACGACACTAGACATGACAACCTTCGTATAGAGCATCACCGAGAGAGAGAGAGTGGTTGTCGAAGCAAGTGGGTGTATGAAAGTGCCACTTTTACGTCCGGGCCCTCATGAACGCAACCGATCTTTTCTCAAATTAGGTTACCCAGTTATTGTCATCCCTAAAGCCCTTCTACTAAGGTATTGCAACTGGCGCACTTTCATTCAGGAGCTCAAAGCAGTGGTATCCAATAATAAACCGATGAGAGCCGTGTTCGCTGCGATGGTCGTCAACGAAGGGGCCAAAAGTCTCTCTGCAGGACTGAACGGCAGGAGAGGGGAAAAAAGAGGTAAGGCGAGATAAAGTGAAGAGGGGAAGAGTGAAAAAAGGGGAGAAAGTGAAGGAAGAAGAAAATGATGTGAAAGAAAGATATGAGATAGGTTTGTCCTGCACGATTTACGTCCTACACAGAAGCCTCCCCTTTTAGTCGCTTCTTACGACAAGCAGGGGTTACTGCGGGACTATTCTAAACCCCGTCCCACAGGGGGGTGTTATGGTAAAAATTAGTGAAAAGAAACCATGTATAAATTGACTCAGTTTGTTTTGCTTTCAAAAATGAGGAAGTAATATATTAAAGGGTACTTACAACAATTATTTATTTGGCATGCTTCTAAAACCAGTATGTCTCCTTTGTCCTAATGAAGTGAACCTGTTACTCACCCCACCCCACCTCCACCACAGCGCACGTGAATAGCACACACGTAAACACTCCCATTAGACCTTTCTTTGAATTTTTAATTTACATTATAGGAAAGATTTAGGTTTATCCGAAAATCTGGTAATCCGAATAAGTCTTGGTCCTAATTAATTCGTATTAATAAGATACCTGTATTTATCTCGCCCACTTCTGTGGCCGATTAGTCTAAGGCGTCAGCCTCGTGTTAGGCTGGCATACTGGTGACGGGAAGAACGGGGTTCGGATTCCAGTCGGATCTAGAGAGGGTGGTTTTTCTTACGTTGTTTCCCACCCTCACTCCGCGCAAATGTGGATAGATTACCTCTAAAGTGCTTCCTTCATCATCCCTATCCCATTAGAGGATTCGTATCAAACGCAAGTGCAGAGTCTATGATGGTCGTGTGAGGTCAAGTTAGTAGCTACTCTTCTCTAAACTATAAATAATGAATAAAGCTGAGGAATATTTGAATCCTGACTAACTTAGTGGAAGAATATTGACAATCTGAAACCAATATGTAGTAGTTGAGTGCAGTAGCATTCGAGCACATGAACTGAGGTACGAGGAATAGAATAAAGAAATGTCGTTTTTCTCAGGCTTGGCTTGTTAGTGAACCCACCAAGTAAGTCAAAAAGCTAATTTGAGTTCCTTGACTGCGAGTTCTATTTACTACTTTTGGCTTGTGCCTTTTGTGCTATTGATACTACTATGCGGACAAGTGCTACTACTTTCAGCTTTTGTTCAAGTTCTACGACCATGCGCTCAAGTGCAACTAATTTTGGTTTGCACACCAGTGCTACTGCCACGCGTTTAAGTGCCACTACTTTTTGGATTGTTCTCAAGTGCTACTACCATGCGTTCAAGTGCAACAGCTTTTGACTTGTGTTAAAGTGCTACTATCAGGCACACAAGTGCAACTACTTTTGAGTTGTGTTAAATTGCTACTACTATGCACTCAAGTACCACTACTTTTGGTTTGCACTCAAGGCCTTCTACCATGCGCTCAAGTGTCACTACTTTTTGGATTGTGATAAAGTGCTACTACCATGCGCTCAAGTTCAACTAATTTTGGTTTGCACACCAGTGCTACTGCCACGCGCTCAAGTGTCACTACTTTTGGATTGTGATAAAGTGCTACTACCATGCGCTCAAGTGCCACTACTTTTGGATTGTGATAAAGTGCTACTACAATGCGCTCAAGTGCCACTACTTTTTGGATTGTGATAAAGTGCTACTACCATACGCTCAAGTGCCACTACTTTTGGATTGTGTTAAAGTGCTACTACCATGCGCTCAAGTGCCACTACTTTTTGGATTGTGATAAAGTGCTACTACGATGCGCTCAAGTGCCACTGCTTTTGGATTGTGTTAAAGTGCTACTACCATGCGCTCAAGTGCCACTACATTTGGATTGTGTTAAAGTGCTACTACCATGGGTTCAAGTGCTACTACCATGCTTTCAAGTGCTGCTACTTTTGGCTTGCGTTCAAGTGATACTGAGCTCAGCTGCTTCAAAAACGCTGAAACAAGGTTCTAGGATTTTATGTTCATGTCCAGGTAGCATTTTATATTGATTAACATAAAATTATTACCTTAGTAATGACAAAATTCTTTTCATTGATATCCTTAATAATCCACCCAAGTACCAAACCCATCAACCAAGTTTGGAACCTTGTATACGTAGGGTAATATATAATTGATTCTTCAGGGTTTCTAAAAACATACAAAACATTACAATTTTATTTAATAATAAATAAAGTTAGAGTTGGATAGAGTAGAGATGAGAAAAATACAGAATGTAAAATATCTTGGAAAATTGATTGAATTGAAGTGTGGGATTATAGAGGATCTAATAAGAAGAGGACAACAGGGGAAGATGTTCTAAAGGTGTATACGAGGTCTGTTATGTAGTAGAGAAGTTCTTTTGAAGTGTAAGAAAGTGCTATATAGGGCTTACTATGTACCCACTGTCAGATAGGTAGCATTAACATTGCTATTGAACACGAGGAGCATATTAATTGCACAAGGCGGAACACGATAAGGAATGAAACTATTCGGGAAATATTGGCGTGTAGAGATTTCATGAGATAGTTTATAAATAAACACTGAGATGTAATGGGGATGGAAAAAAAGAGGATGCAAAAGAAAATGATAGATATTAAGTATTGTAGGAAAAATACCACAAGAGAGGCCAAGAAATAAATGGAAGGAGCAGATAACAGAAAGTGTGGACGTGAGAGGAGAATAATGGATGAAATTAAAGAAGTAAGAATGGCGAAAGGATAGAGGAAGATGAGTCATTAAAAGGACAAAACAAACCTATTAAAATACAATATGTTAAAAAGACAAAACAAACATAATCCAAAATACTAAAATTATTATTATTGTTTAAGGGCCCTTCGACACATTGAGGTCAGTAGGGCGTTGAACGTTATTAAAAACTTAGTAAAATCCCCATAGGGGAGACACATTGTAATTCACCTACAGAATATACAGGTGAATACACGATATACAAAACAACAAATTATATGAATATAAAATAATCGTTAACAATATGATAAAATACCCATCTGAGACACTCCATAAGAGCTCTTAGAACAAATAGAGTGATACACCTGCTAAAAAACACAGATGTAACACTCCAATAAAAATACAAACAATCATATTAAAATATAACACATTAAAACGACAAAATATGTTAAAATAATAATAATACGTTAAAAATACAAAACAAACATGTCAATGTGTACTAAAATGGTTAAAAAGACAAAACAAACAAATTAAAGGGTACTAAAATGTTAAAAAGGTATCAATATGAGATAAAATTCAGATGAGTCACTATACGAAAGTGACCCAAATGGCACTAAAAAGATTCACTTGGCGTATAAAATAGAGTAAACAATTAACTCCTTCTGCACTATCGCGTAATAAAAAACTAAGTTCACCTTTAAAATCAAGAGCCAGACGAATAGGGGCATGCTTGCGACACTCCACCAAAATGTGGTACACACTAAGGGGGGCATCGCAAAATGTACACACTGGGGGTGGATCCACTCTTAATAAATATCCGTGGGTTAGAAATTTATGCCCGACGTGGAGTCTCGTCACGACTTTCGTCTAGACTTTCATATAGAAGAGGGCCACCGCGACACACCATTCCTGATGGACCGCAGCTTGTTTTGAGCAGGGGTCGAGACCCACCGCTCGTGCCAGGTGCGTAAGACCCCACGCCGAACATAGCCCTTTAGATATAAAAACATGACACACAGATTCGCCTTCTTGGCTTCCTGGTCCGCCAGTTAATTTCCTGAAAGACCAGCGTGACCAGGAATCCTGAAAAAGGCGATCCGGGTGCTTAATGAACCAATTTTCAAAATTTGCTCATCTATCATCTGCACGAGGAAATTCCAGGAGTAAAGAGTGAACAATGCCAACAGAGCACTCATGGAATCCGTTTAGATGAGAGCAGAGCGGTGACCATTTCGACATACAAAACACAAAGATTAAAAAATGGCATACAATTCAGCCGTAAAAACACTGGTTTCTTCAGGAAAACCAAATTTAAAATTGGATCCTTCCACAACAAAAGCACATCCCACAGAGGCTCCAGATTTAAAGCCATTAGTTAGATGCGCTTAAATGCGTGAAAGCGAGAGTAGAGGAGCTCATTAAAGGTCCTCTCTTATACAAAGTTTGAGGTGGTTGCTTTAGGGAACTTGGCAAATCAAAATGACAATGAGGTAGGCGTATCTTCCAGGGAGAAACTCGACCTGGGGATGAGGGAATAGCCTTTGGCAGGACTATTTCACACGTGTCAAAAACCGATAGAATTCGGATCCCAACCGGACTTGCACTACTCCATTTGGTTTTATACTAGACACGGTTAGGGAGAGTAAACACAGGGCGGTAGGCAACATCTGTGGTATGCAATGTAGTTTTGACACGTAAGATAGGACCGCCGGTAAGGAATTCGAATATTCCTAATTACTTGAAGAAGGTTTTAATTGTTTCATATTACTAAGACACAGGCAGTAAGATTGAATGTAAGAATAATAGGAAAATTCGCTTGTTGAGTGTGCCAGGAAAAGTTTTTAGGCGAGTCTTAATTGAGAGGGTGCGTGAAAAATATTATGGACAAGATTTGGAGTGTGCAATGTGGTTTCATTCCAGGTAGAGGTTGCATGAAGCAGATATTTGCATTGCAACAAGTGAATGAGAAATGCATGGCAGTAAGGAAGAAAGTTTACTGTGCATTCGTCGATATGGAGAAAGCGTACGATCGGGTGAATAGGAATATGTTATGGAATGTTCTTAGAGATTATGATGTGGATGTCTGGTTAATAAATGCAATTATGGTAGTCATTGACGGAGTAAAGCATGCGTTAGGGTGGATTGAGCTTCAAGCTAATGGTATTAGATAAGGTTGTGTTATGTCTCCATTATTGTTTAAAGTCTTCAAGGATGTGTATGAGGGATGCTTGTGAGGACGCGGTTGTCGTGCAAACGGACAATATTAATGTGAGTGCGTTGTTATATGTAGATGATGCCGTATTAATTGCTGAGAGTTAACGTAGCGTGCATAATGAATTAAATTGTTTGAATGTGGTGTCAGACAGTATGAATCTTCGTATAAATGTCTCCAAAACTAAGGTGATAGTTTTTAAGGACAGATCAGGAAATGATTGTCAGCTTGGTATAAATGGAAAACTGTTGGAACAAGTGAATGACATTTGTATCTGCGAGAATGTTTTGTAAAAAATGAGAGAATAGGATGACAAATCAATACACGGATGAATGCATTTCGGTGAGTAGTTGGATGTATCTGGACTAATGCCAAGAATGAAGTACCTAGGATCGAAAGAGGCAAATATGGTAGTATATGAAAGTGTGCTAACGCCAACATTGTTGTACAGATGTGACGCGTAGGTTTGTTATAAGAAACTCTAGAGCAAGATAAATACCGTTGGAATGAGATATCTAAGAAATATGTGTGTGAAAAAATCCATATGGACAGTCAGTAATGAAAGGGTGCTGAAGGAGTGCGGTTTGAAAGGGAATCCAATAGGTCAAGGATGAGTGTGGTTCGAGTGACAAAGCAAATATATGATGAAAGAATGTGTGGAACAATGGGAAAAAGTAGACCATGTAAGACGTGGCTAAATGTTGTAGACGAATGTCCGAAAAAAATTAAACATTAGGCGTTTTAATAATAAAAGAGCATGTATGATTCAGTGTATAAATGTATATGAAGTTAAAGGTATATGCAAGGATAGGGGATTGGGGATAAACTTAGTGAGGATTAATTAAATACGGAGTTGTTTATAATTGAGTTATATGCAAAGTTTTTCCCTGCCCCGTAAGTAGGGATTGCAATCCAGCACTGTTTTCAATCCCGCGGGATCCCGCAAAGATTATAGTTGTTTTTTTTTTTAATTTAAATGAAATATTCTTTGTTATGGTATAATCAAATGTTTATTAAAAATTACAAAAATCAACAATATCTTACTGCACCTAATTGACTAATTATTTTACTGTTTGACTACTTAATTATTTATAAAAAGTCAATATTTGGCAATTTTGTAGTCTTTGTACTCTAGTTAACTAAAAATATTACTTCTAATATTTATCTTAAGTAATTATAATCGGTCTTTTTTCATAGATTTAGAGTATCATATGAATTTAGGTTAAGTTTACTAATTGTGTTAATTTTTCTTACTAAAGTAAAGAATCAATAAAAGATGTAACAAATTTATAAATATCAAATAATAAGTCACTTCTCTTTTTGGAAATATGATCTTAAAAAACAAATAGCATCAATAGTGTTATCTCCCAATCTACTTCTTATAGAACTACATATGTAGCCAGCAGCCGAAAAGGCTCTTTCTGCCTCCACACTTGTTGGTTTGATAGTTAATAAATAGTCGTGCAACAAATTCAAATACTTCCCTTTCACTCCATCAGTTTCAAATGCTGCCATTTCTTTTTTAAATATTATTTCGTAGTCTTTCTCTGTTCTAGTTCCTGTCTGTTTAGTGTAATCTTCATTGTCTTGCTTTAGCTGCATTTCTAATTCCTCTTGTAAAGTTAAATTATTTTCCAGAGACTGTTGACTATTATCTGCATCTATAAGTTGTACATTTTCAGCGTCATCTTTAATAACTCGGTATAAAATGTTTTTCATTTCTTGCCGTAACTTATTCTTTTTCAGCATTACAAATATAGGATTGAGCGTTTTCAACTCTTGGTCATAATTTTTTAGATGCTGCAAGTAAATCAACATAGCAGTAACTTCACTACGTCTTTCTGTCCCTCGTGCACGTAGTGCCTCGGATAGTTCATTGCTTAAAACTGTGTCTTTCTTCTCCAGTTTCTCTAAAATAAATCGAAATGTTATGTCTGAAGTTATTAGGATAGGCTCTTTTCTGCATAATGTTTCGACGCCTAATTTAAAGGGCTGCAAGCCGTCAATGACGTTTTTGATTTTGTACCATTCTTCGTCCTTAAATTTTATGTCAGGTGCTATTGTCGATGAGAGCCTTTTAATTGCATACTTTGAGACTGTAAAACCTGTCCAACATATCTAGCAAACTGTTCCAGCGAGTGCGGCAATCTAGAATTAAGCTTAATTCTTTTCCTGTCCCATCTTTTACATATTTTTGCAAATACATTGTAGTTATCGGGGGGTAGTAATAAATTCGCTCCCACGTTGTACTTAATGAACAACTCAGTCGGTAGAGCACCTAAAAAAACTGAGACTCTGACCTATAGAGGTATCTGCGGTGATGTAGCAAGGAAGGATATTTTTGGTGGTTTTAATGTGGCCCAGTAGCGATAGACATAATTACCAGATAAACTTACCCTCTGATATTTATCCACGGTAATCCTGTAGCTCGTCGTGAAGTTCTAAATAATAGTGAAATAAAAGGGGTGGGCGCCATTGAGTGGAGTGATACAAATTAAATGACTCTTATTATGAGCTTGAAAAAGGACCAACGATTTAACCAGAAGGGTGGAACATAAATGTAACAACAACAAATTAAAGTTTGTCAAATAAAAAAAACCTAAGAAAAAAATGTATTACTTACATTTTGTTGTTGTTAATTTTTTTAAAGAAAAATAGAAGTAAAAAAAAAGAAAAATTCTTATGTTATATATAGTGAAATTTTAAATATCTAAGACTCAAATACTTAGAGTGTATATATATTATATATATATATAATTGTGGCAATTGTAATTTTAAAAGAAAGTCCTACCTATCCGGTAACAGAATAATTTATAAATCTAAGCCGTGAAACATTGCGGCAGAAGAGCCTTTAAGTAAATAACATATATTAATTGGTGGTAACCGTGAATTAGTGGTTCTGAACTGTACTGTAGTACTTGAGGTGATGATGTCAAAAAACAAGTTGCATACCATTCTCTGACCATGGCTGCAGCACTCACACTTCTAGATCTTCAAAATGAACAAAGCCGCTCATTCATCTCACGAATCTTCCCCGTTTGAGAGAAAAATGAGGTCCAGTCCTCGACTCCAACCGGCGCTCGCTGATGGAACGGAAAACTTCATACCCCAAATTCAATCCTTTGTATTTACACTCACATTTATTTCATGTCTCAAAATCAGCGCGTCACTTTTCCTTTGGAGTCCTTCTTTCTTATATCTTCTAATGTAGCATTTATTTGGGATATATGCTCAAAAAAAACTTTTAAAACAAGAAAACTCACCAAAGTCCCCCACTATTGCTGCGCCAACTTACTGTTTCCCACGCACAAAAAAGGCAACAATTCGCTTCTACCAAAATATTGATCAACTGAACGAGGAGAAATATTGGACTAGTAAAGTGTTCTATACCTCAAGGTGGGGTGTGGAAAGTGTGTGACGCGCCTGCGCAAAAAGATTGTTATGCCAGAGTTTATTGTTCTCGTAAGTTCGACCAGCTCCGCGTATGTTTACCCTGATATTCTAACCCCTCCCTCCCGTCGTTATGTCGTATTGACCGATGTTTTGTATTTACCCCTCTTCCTCCTTTTTGAGCTTGTATAATCATATAAATACTGGTGTTGTTCAACATGGACGGTACTTCTTGACAGGGCTGTCCCCTAGGACACACCTTGGGTGT
>CABEEJ010007150.1:0-17796 GCA_901482245.1 Timema douglasi | reverse complement strand
TTTTAACTGAATGGCCCATACGGCAAAAGTCTTGTATTATCGTTCGTAAGGAGTATTTTTGTCTGCATAGCCAGTTTTTGTATTGGAATATTGTCATCATTTAACTCATTGGCCTTGCGGGCTTATAGAGTTCATTGTTCGTTGGTTTCAATTACGATATTATGTTCGTATGCTAATAGCTTCATGAATTATAAGCAATTCCAAAATGTACAACTTAATCGCCTTTTTTTATACTCTGTTCAAGTTTATTCTCACTATCAATAAAACTACAAATTGTTACCATTGACATATATTCTTCTAAATCCAGGTTTGCTGCTTTTGCCATCCCCTTTCCTGTTATGAACATCAATATAATTGAGGTGTGAGTTCGCGGAGAATCTAAGTAAATGGGCCTGTAGTTGGCCTGTTTATTTTTGTTTGTATTCTCACAGCCCCTCTGCAATTGCTATATTTAATTTATTTTATTTTATTGTCTGTTGTGCGCCAGCCTTATTCTTCGGGGAAGAGTAAGGGCGGCGGTACACTAACAATGGTTGACATGGTAATAAAAAAAGCATAAAGGTTGCAAAACTATAGAGGTTTATAGAGAGGAAGGATTTCATTAGTTATTTCAAGCTGCCATCAGGGGATGCAACATAGGTAACGAATTGTAATGTCCCGCCACCTTCATGAACACATGAATTAGGACGGAATATTGTTTACAACATTTCATCTGTAGTTGTCGATCCTCGGAAAATATTTACCACTTTTTCGAACTTTTTGAATAACATCATTGTAGTCGGGAATCACTTCAGCGGATTGCCTATCAATGTTTACGGCCAAACCTTGTTCATAATTTATGTCTTCCATATCTTCGTCATCGTCATGATCTATATTCAAATCAGTCGACGTCTTTTCTGTAAGTTCTACATCTCTTTTAACCTTTTTTTTTTGTATAGAATATCGACCACAGCCAACTGTATGCCGCGTGCGAAACACAGATGCTGATAGAAAGATACAAGTTTTCTAACTTTTACCATGACACTTGCACCGTCAGCTGTCATGCCAATAATATCGGTTTGTAAGTCAAGTCGAGATCGTCAAATGTTTTTTGACCAATCCAATGCAATGTTCAGCAGTACATGAACCATATAATTATATATGATAATTCAAGATATATCAATAATGAACGAATGTAATAATTTAACTACAACATATGTTGGAGGAATACTATTGATAAACTAAACTATAATTATAATGATTTGAATTTAGAATTGAATGTGATAAAATAGAAACTTTCTTATTAAATTTAATAATGTGGCTAAATTAGAATCCCAATATAAATAAATAATAGCCTATGTAAATTTTACTTACATTAAAAATAAAGGAGCCAAATAAATGTTATATATGAACGCCAGTAGAAAAATTAACAACGTGCCAAGAAGAAAAATCAAGGCAATGAAGAAAAGTTGCAATCTTGGTCTGATCAACATCGGAATTAACAGCAACGGAGATATAAGGTATAGTTGCATGTCAGCAGCAAGGTACCATGTATGACCACCACACTGAAATATAAAGCAAATACCATTAGTCTACATATCAATAGCAAGGTTCCAAGTATGATTACCCAACTGAAATATAGAAAAATTATTATTATTGTTATAATTAAGATTTTAAGGCCCATCGACACATTGAGGTAATTAGGACCTTGAAATATATTAAAACCTAGTATAATCCCCATAAGGGAGACATATAATAATTTACCTGCAGAATATACAGGCAAATACACAAAATAATAAATGATATAGATAATAGATAAAGAGATAAAATACCTATTTAAGACACTCCATATGAGTGCTCAAATGGGCTCTTAGTACAAATGAGTGATACACTTGCTAAAAATAAACACAGGTGTATCACTCCGATAAGAAGACCAAACAAACATATTAAAACAATATGTGAGTTAAAAGACAAAACAAACACAGTAAAAAATATACAAGTTAAAAAGACAAAACAAACATTTTAAAATATACTAAAATGTTAAAAATGCCTCAATGAGATATATCCAGATGAGTCACTTTATAAAAGTGACTCAAATGGCATTAAAAAGATCCGCCTGGCGTATAAAACGGAGTAAACAAATAACTCCACCCGCACTATCGCGTAATAAAAAACGTAGGTCACCATTAAAATCAAGAGAGTGGCGGATAGGGGCTAGTTTTCGAGACTCCACCAAAATGTGGTGCACACTAAGGGGAGCATCACAAAACTCACACACTGGAGGTGGATCCCATCTCAATAAAAATCCATGGGTAAATGAAGTATGCCCAACGCGGAGCATCATCACGATGACCTCATCTCTTCTAGACTTTCGTATAGAAGAGGGCCACGGCGACACACCGTCCTTGATGGACCGCAGCTTGTTATGAGCAGGGGTCGAGACCCACTGCCCGTGCCAGGTGCGTAAGAACCCACGCCGAACATAAACCTTTAGATCTAAAAACATCACACCCAAATTCGCCTGCGGAGGCAGGCGTGTTTCCTCTTTGGCTGCCTGGTACGCCAGTTCATTTCCTGGAAGACCGGCGTGACCAGGAATCCAGCAAAAGGTGAGCCGGGTGCTTAGCGAGTATATTTAAAAAAAATTCTCATGTATCATCTGCACAAGGGGATTCAAAGAGTATAGAGTTGACAATGTCAACAGAGCACTCATGGAATCCATGCAGATAAAAACAGAACGGTGACACTTACGATAACGATTTAAAAATGGCATATAGTTCAGCTGTAAAAACACTGGATTCACCAGGTAAAGAAAATTAAAAATTGGATCCTTCCACAACAAAGGTGTATACCACGGAGGCCCCGCATTTTGAACCATCCATGTAAATGCGTTTAAAACCCAGAAAGCTGTTTGCGAGTAGCTTATTTAAGGTCGTCTCGTAAACAAAGTATAGGGTGGTCGCTTTAAGGAATTTGGCAAGGTCAAAATAGCATTTCGGAAGGCGTATCTTCCAGGGAGAAACTCGACCTGGGGATGTGGGGATAGTCTTGGGCATGACTATTCCACAAGTGTCGAAACCCGATAGCATCCTGATCCCAGCCGGCCTCGCACTACACCATTTGGGTTCATACAAGGCACGGTTAAGGGGATGGAACACAGGACGGTAAGCAACATGATTTGGCATGCAATGCAGTTTCGACACGTAAGATGCCAGGAGATAGGACCGCCGGTAAGAAAGAGGGGGTTCACCGGCGTCGGCACAGATGCTGACGACTGGACTGGTACGAAAGGCACCAGTAGCCAGTCGAATGCTAGCATGATGGACACTATCTAGCATCTTTAACGCCGAGGGTCTAGCGGAACCATATAAAAAACTGCCGTAATCAAGTTTTTATCTCACTAAGGCTCTATAGAGGCGCATAAAGGTTTCTCTATCAGCACCCCAAAAGCGACCACTAACTACTTTTAAGTAGATTCAAAGCTTTAACACACCTCGCTTTAAGATCTTAGATGTGGGGGATCCAAGTTAGTTTAAAATCGAATAAAAGTCCCAGGAAACTTACGGTTTCGGAGACAGGTAAAATAACGTTGTTCATTAAACTATTTGGGGCTGGCTGTATTCCGCGTAATTCTATGGAAGTGGACGACAGTCGTCTTGGCAGCGGAGAAACGAAAGCCATTACGAGATGCCCACAACCATAGATTGTTTACAGCGAGTTGTATCTGTCGTTCAGCCCTGTGCAGACTCAATGAACGGCAATAAATTGCGTAGTCATCCACAAAAAGCCATGAACGAACAGGAAGGCGTACGTTATATACAATGATATTTATCGATACAGCGAACAACGTACAGCTTAAAATACAACCCTGAGTCACCCCATTTCTTGAATAAAATAATCGGATAAGGTGTTGTTTAACCCTACCCGGAAGTGTCTATCTGACATAAAATTAGATATACAAATGGGAAGGTTCCCCCGAGATCCCCAAATAAAAAGGTTTTTTAAGATGCCGTAACGCCATGTGGTATCGTACGCCTTCTCCAAATCAAAGAAAACCGCCAAAAGATGCTGTTTATGGAGAAAGGCATCACCAAAAGCAATCTACAGACGGACGAAATGATCCACCGTGGATCGGTTACGGCGAAAACCACATTGAATATTAGATAGCAGATTGCGGGATTCTAAAAACCATATAACTCGTTTATTGATCATTTTCTTTAATATTTTGCATACAGAACTAGTTAAAGCTATAGGTCTATAACTAGTTGGCTCTAATTTATCTGTGCCACTTTTATATATAGGGTTAACGGTTGGTTGCCTCCACAGAGTTGGGAACTGACGAGATCCCCAAACACAGTTGTAGAAGTCTAAGAGGAACGCCCGTCCAGCAGGGGGCATTATTATTATTATTATTAAGGTTTTAAGGCCCATCGACACATTGAGGTCATTAGGGCCTTGAAATATATTAAAATCTAGTATAATCCCCATAGGGAAGACACATAATAATTTACATGCAGAATATACAGGCAAATACACAAAATAATAAATTAAATAGATAATAGATAAAGAGATAAAATACCCATTTAAGACACTCCATAGCAGTGCTCAAATGGGCTCTTAGTACAAATGAGTGATACACTTGCTAAAAAAAACCACAGGTGTATCACTCCGATAAGAAGACAAAACAAACACATTAAAACAATATGTGAGTTAAAAGACAAAACAAACACATTAAAACAATATGTGAGTTAAAAGACAAAACAAACATATTAAAACAATATACAAGTTAAAAAGATTATTATTATTATTATTATTATTGGTGTTTAGAGGCCCATCGACACACTAGGGTCATTAGGGCCCTAACATAATATGAAAAAACCCCATTTGGGACCCTCTATAGGGGCACTCAAATGGACTCGAAGTAAAAATTTAGTGAAACACCTGCTAAAAAACCACAGGTGTATCACGCCAATAAAAAGGCAAAACAAACATTAGTTAAAAAGACAAAACCAACATGTTAAGATAATAGTTTGTTAAATTCATTTCTTGAAAGACCAGCGTGACCAGGAATCCAGCAGAAGGCAAACCGGGTGCTTAATGAAACAATTTTTAAAATTTGCTCGTGTATCATCTGCACGAGAGGATTCCAGGAGTAGAAAGTGGACAGTGACAACATAGCACTCATGGAATTCGTGCAGATGAGAACAGAACGGTGACTATTTCGTTATAAAAAACGCAGAGATTTAAAAATGGCATACAATTCAGCCGTAAAAACACTGGATTCACCAGGAAAAGCAAATTTAAAATTGGATCTTTCCACAACAAAAGCACATCCTACGGAGGCCCCGCATTTGGAGCCAACCGTGTAAATGCTTTTAAAACTCAGAAAGCGGGTTGCAAGGAGCTCATTAAAGGTCCTCTCATAAACAAAGTATGGGGTGGTCGCTTTAGGGGACTTGGCAAGGTCAAAATAGCATTTCGGAAGGCGTATTTTCCAGGGAGAAACTCGACCTGGGGATGTGGGGATAGCCTTGGGCAGGACTATCCCACACGTGTTGAAAACCGATAGCATCCTGATCCCAACCGGCCTTGTACTACGACATTTGGTTTCATACAAGACACGGTTAGGGAGATGAAACACATGACGTTAGGCAACATGCCCCGGCATGCAATGCAGTTTCGACACGTAAGATGCTAGAAGATAGGACCTCCGGTAAGAAAGAGGGGGCTCACCGGCGTCGGCACAGATGCTGATGACTGGACTGGTAAGAAAGGCACCAGTAGCCAGTCGAATGCCAGCATGGTGTAAACTATCTAGCATCTTTAACGCCGAAGGTCTAGCTGAGCCATAGACAAAACTGCCATAGTCTAGTTTAGATCTTACCAAGGCCGTATACAGTCGCATCAAGATTTCCCTATCTGCACCCCAGGACCGACCGCTAATCACTTTGAGCAGGTTGAGATCTTTTATACACCTCTTTTTCAGGTCTTTGATGTGAGGGATCCAAGTTAATTTAAAATCAAATAAAAGTCCCAGAAACCTTACGCTTTCTGAGACAGGTAAAACAACGTGTTTCATAAAAATACTGGGAGCTGGCTGTATTCCGCGTAATCTATGGAAGTGGACAACCGTCGTCTTGGCTGCAGAGAAGCGAAAGCCATGACGCTTCATTAACTTCTCATACGCGCTGATGGCGCCTAATACTCTAAGTTCAAGAGAGAACGATAAAACATAAAATATGAACAGAGCAATTCAATAAACGGAATCTAATAACATTATATTTCAATAAGCAAAAGGCAAAAACCTAACATCTAACATGGAGTAATATAAATTAAAGTCCCTTATGCTTAGAGAAAATATATAGTACTGAAAATAAAAATGTATGTCATCAGAAATTCTGCTATTGCCCAATTCTTAAGCTTAATACTCAAAACAAACATCATGGGCAAAGTTTAAAGTTACAGTATATCGATATTAAAAATAGTCACAAGTGAGAAAAATATATTCTTGAAACAATATATTTTCATTGGAGTTCGTTATTATCAAAAATAAATACAAGTCCAAAAGATATCTTATCATCAAAAATAACTACAAGTCCAAAATATATCTTATTGAAAAAGACACCATATTTCAGACCATTTAAGAAATAAAAGCTTAAGTCCGCAATACTTGACGTCAATAATACGAGCAAATATTAAAGTTAGAGTTTCTTCGAATATTAAGAGTAGAAAGAGAATTTTGAATAATAAATATAACGCCGAAAAGGAATTTATCTTACATGGTTAATATCCGAAGCCGTAGCTTAACACAAGCTACTTCCAAAACCAGTCCCAGAATGGCGCTTACCCCACTCGGTCACACTTTTATACAGAAAGCACAGTTCACAGCACACGGAGCGAATGTAAGATGGGGTTCCAAAGAATTTAGTGAGGCGTGGAATGTTCTACTAGCATCTCGGTGACAGACTTGAGCATAGGTGAAGTGTTTCTTCTTCCTTGTTGAGGATCTTTGCTGCTGGAAAGTCGTTGCAGAATGTTGGGATAGGCGTGGCCTTCAGTACGTTGTGATCAGTCGTGTCGTTCGTGTGTGTAGTCGTGTAGCCGATCCGATCGCCGACGGAGTTGGTAAAATAGGTAAGTTGATTGTTATTGTTTGGTTTCGGCTAGCTTGTGGCAAACAATGCTACAAAACAATGATCAATTTAAGGCAGATTTACTTCATAATTATTTTAAGTGTATACAAACCGTTTTTAATAATATTTACTTGCATTAAAATGAATACATCTGCCCCGGTAGGCGCGTGGATTAGACATCACTGATAAGCCTCGTCTAAAATTGTTTTTCGGCTGAGGAGGAAGTCTGGTTTCGAATCCCAGCCGGGTGTACAAAGGGTGTTTATTCCATAAATAATTCCTCACTTTCATTCCAGATGAATGTGGATACATCCCCTTCAAATTCTAGCATCCTCATTACTAATTAATTAATATAATTAAATTAATACAGTCCGAACATATAGTAAGACCAGGAACAAAAAATAATGTAGACAGCTAATTGATAATAGTTGTGGTTTTATAGATAAAATAATTATATTCTATGGCGTAGAGAGTATTTGATTATATATTCACCTATATGCAAGTATTAATCACAAAAAATAACCGTTTAGTAACATTAATGGTTATAAATAATTGTAATTGTGTGCTTACATACACCACCGACTGAAATAAATTTATATAGAATTTTTTTAAATTAATTTTAAATTATACTATAAACATAAATTATGAAGTGTAAAACTTTAGATATTATCAGAAAAGTTACTCGGATAAGGAAATAGGTGAGTGATGTAGACCTACTGTGTCATGAAAACCAGAAGGCCTAAGTTGTGGTGACTCATTTCGGTACAAACATTTGTAAGGCATGAATCCTACAGGTTACACACATTATAATTGAAAAGAACATAGTTTAAACAACATATAGATTTATTAATAGAAAAAACAATATTTAAGAAAGCAATGGTTTACAATAATATAGTTGGAAATGCGTATGGATTTTGATCCAAACAGTTAGGCTTGAGAATTGAGACTGTGGCTACAAGGACTGCGTAGTCGCCAGGCCACAGGTAGAAGTATTTCTAAAAAGGAGAACAATTAAATAATTACTAATAGAAAAATATAGGACAAGATATACATGTAACTTTTCAACCAATTTTGCTTGATAGGGCCTTCAAAATATTATTGATTAAACACTTATAACCAGCTGTTGATAACAGCAGTCGATAGCTAAGAAACAGGTGTCAACATAAAGTAACTTGGCTGGTCAAATTCGCTCTTGGTACTGCCAGGGCATTCAATAGTACATAAAATTCTAATAGCAAGTGCATTAAGAACAATATATAAAAGGAACATAGTCAACATATCAACATAGTCTACAGGACTGAATTACAATATTTGAAAAATAAGCAATAAAGAGACTCGTCCCGCATTCTGAAGGACACAATATTTAATCAATAAAATAAAGCTTTGAGTTAGCAAGTCAACAAGACTTGAAGTTGATTAACTGTCAACTAGACATACTATTAATTTGAAAGAAAATCGTCTCCGACATTATACAAAAAACTAAAAGGGTGCAAACAGATATAGCTCATCTTTATAACAAAAATTAGATTCTAAGTCATAAGGACTCGTCGATTACTTTACAATACTAAATACATCGAAGTATGTGGTTCCATCCATAGCTGCGGTGAATCCTACGGCCTAGACTTCATAGGTGGTGTTTAAATGCGTCATCCTGCCTAATGTGGCGGTGTATCCGACGCCCCAATCTTCATGGTCGACGTGACGATGCTGGAGTCCTTCCTTCAATGCAGGGATATAGTAAACTGGCTCTAATGTGAACCGGGACATGGGTCCTTATATAGTTCTCAACCCAACACGAATGGAAGAAAGCAGAAAGGATGATAAACACAAGAACATAGAAAGGAGAACTACGGACGAAGGCGGGCAGAAGGAGAGAATTAACAAGAAAAATTCACTTGTGGGGAGAGGGAGGAACAAGCTTCCTTGGCTCACCACTAGTCTCTTGACGTGGAGTGGGTCAGTAGGTCGTCGAAGTTGATACGCATTCCTTTCCTTAGCCAGGTGTTATAATGTAAGCACGTGTGGCGGCCATCGTTGAATAATTTTGAGCTTCGCATGTGGGACAAATGAATCTATGGACATCTTGAAGAGGTGAGCAAACACCAAAGCATTTTATATTCAAATATATCTGTTTTAATTATGATATTTAGGATCCGTTATTATTTTTATGAGAATTTGTGATATAGATGTAGTTTACTATATTTTCTCGCAGACGGCATGGCAACCTTATGTGATCTTTATCCGACAGCATCCAATGGGAAAAGCAATGCGTTATAGTATTTTATTCATAATTATGATAATATTAATCCTTTTCTTTGATATCTACTCCAGTTTTTATCAAAAGACAATATTTTTGACCAACCTCATGTTTGAATGTAGGGAGAAACGTAATTTTAATAGACTGCATCTTCGAAGTAGACTCAAATATGTAAATATAGTTTGCATAAATCATTAAACTATTGAATTTTTTAATTGTAGCTGTCCAATCTATATTATTGACATGCTACGAATTCATCACGGAAATTTTCCCTGTTAAGAATCGATTGGATTCATTATAATTATATATATTATAATATATATTTTTAAATATATAATATATTTATATATTATAATAGGTATAAAATGTATTATATATAATATCTAAAAATATAATAAATATATATATATATATTATATGTCTAAAATATTTAAAATATATTATAGATAGTTCATTAACATACAACGAAAATAGTTAATATAATATTTATAAGAAATACTAAAATATTTTCCAATTTTCCATTTTTTTAAGGTTGTGATAAAAACCTTTTAAAAAGTGAAATGTCAAATGTTTTGATTAACTAGCATACCTTTTTTATTTTTTAGTATCATTTAGTGAATAAAGTGTGTAACTTGTTGGAATCTGCTAAAAAGTGTTTACATAATAGAAAAAAAATCTTATTTTAGAGAAAGGTGATTATAGTTGGAAAACTATTTGTTGCTTCAAGTACGTGGATGGAATTTCACTTCTGTTTGAGCAAACTACAAAAAGATCTCTCACTATCCAAACGAAATCGTCTTCTTGGCTCCTTTTTTCTTACTAGAGCCCTCTTTCTTCCACTTTCCCATCTTAATGTAATTTCAGGAGGATGCCACATGTACTACTAATAGTTTAACTCACGCAACTACACCAGAACAAGTATGTATCCTATAGGTTTCGAATTGCAATCGAAACAAATAACAACAGAAGACAACTTTCAACCCTTTCACTCTGGTTCGACTATAAAAAAAATAGCTATGAGGACAAATGAGCTACGTTGTTATTTCATTGAAAGAAAGATGGCAATTGTTAGACTTGCTATGAAAAGGTAAAAGTAGAGCATTGTGCACTGTGACCAGCAGGCACTCATCATAGACACTATCTACTCTTCAAAGAACCTTTTAGTGAATATAGATAATTGTCTGTAAGCTTGCTAATATTGAGAAAAGGTCATTATATTTAGCTTCCATCGATCAACATTGACAGCATTTATAAAATATGGCATCCCCAGAGCACGTACCTTGTCGTATAAATACATATATTTAAATGTAGTAATATTTAATAAATAAAGGTCCTTTAAATGACGGTTTTGATATGTCTGTTAGCACATTCCCCTGCCTACACCGACAAAACAACATCCCGCAGTTGAGAAAAGAATGAGCCATTCTTTTTCTTTTATTCACAAAAGGTATCGCTTCCTCTCTTTCCTCAACCCACTTGCATTAGCTTCAAGTTTGTTGGAGATGTCTTCAGAGACATCTAGCGATAAAACTTTACACTCAGTATGTAAAGAAAGTTTCATAAGAGCAATGTTATTTAAAAGTAGTTGACAATTTATCTTCTAAACGCACCAATAAAATATTAAATATTAAATCTGTAGATCTGTAAAAATTAGCAAACCTAGTTGAAATTTTTAGTTTCAAAATAACTGTATTTGTTTAAGTAAAACGGATCGTTTGAAAAACATATTTGATCAAAAACATGCGTAAGTCTACAGAACCCTCTTCTAAACCCTTAAACACTATTCTTAGAAATTATTTTAATTATATAAATAAATACTCACATCTGTATCCACATAGTTATTTATGTATAAAATATGAAACCACCATGATTTTCTGCATTTTTCCACCATAAGTAGTCTGCGAGGCCAAAGAGGACCAGAAGCCATATAAGCCATGAGAGTGGCTTGCAGCATCACCATGGTGGCATAAACGGGAGTCAATCTGTGCAAGAACAATTACAATAATTACTTTACAGACTATTTTATTATTGCATTTTCACCAATAACTGCGAAAAACAGCGTGGGTATGGATTTTTATCAGAGACAAATGGTTTCCTGGTACACGCCATCTACCCTGGAACTTAGCCACCTAACCTTGACGGATTACACTATGATGCCGGGATCACGACCAACTTAACTTTAGCTTAACGTAGGGCTAACTTAAGGTTCACTTAAAAAGATGTGTGATCACGATTCACGTTAATGCGAATGTTTAATGTTTTCTATTTATCATTAAACATTTTCGAAAAATTTCGTTTTCCTATCTTAGTTTAATCTTAAATCTACTTTAGCATAATAATACCATTAGTTGTGAAATATATTGCATATTATAGTTGGTCATATGACAAATGAATACTAAATAGCTCTGTAGACGTCACTCGCATAATGGTTGGCTGGCTAGATCACGTGATACCCTTTATGTAACGTTCACTTAACGCGAAAGACCTCCGGGGATTAAGTTAAGTGAACCGCAAGAGAACGTTAAGTTAAATGCACTGTGATCGCTTCCATTAAAAAATATAAGGAGAACCTTTACGTTCAGTAAACCTTAGGTGAACGTTAATTTTATCGTGATCCCAGCATGACCCTGTCTTATAAGCTATACCACAGTGGAAGTGAGGTGAGATTGCTGATTTACAGGATAAACTAAGGGTGTGTAGTAACATCAGGCACATACATAGCCACGACTTGTGGTCGGAATACACGCTTGTATAGTCTAGATGTTAAGGGCGGTGTGCGAAATCTGGATAATGTCAAGATTAGCTGCGAAATGTCAGCAATATCGAGGAGTAGTGGCTGAAGCCAGAAATACAAAGTAGTTTATCTCATTTAAGAAATCATCCGGATAATATCAGTAATAGTCAGCAAGATTTGGATAACGTGGAATAATATTAAGTTGTAAAACCAAGAACGTTTCAATACGAATTTTATTTGAAACAATAATTCGAAATTGAACAGTAAATTGGATCGTAGCAGTGAACTAAAATTTAAAATGCCTCTTTGTTTGCTTTATTTTACACCAACCTAGCTTAACCTAGCCTAACTTAAGCTAATATAACATAGCCTAAGCTTACCTAAAATAAAATAACCTAGCCTAACCTAACTAATCTAGCCTCAACCACAGAAATTGCCACTATCCAAGTGCGGGTGGATAATGTCAATATTATCTGGATACACTTTGAAAAACATTATTCAATAACCTCTCACTCAACACTATCTACGTTTTTTGGATCACGTCAACAATATCTGGATAATATTAACTTTATCCAGGTTCGGACTCTACCCGTAGCATATATCTTAATATATATAATACAAATGAATACTAAATAGCTCTGTAGACGTCACTCGCATAATGGTTGGCTGGCTAGATCACGTGATACCCTTTATGTAACGTTCAATTAACGCGAAAGACCTCCGGGGATTAAGTTAAGTGAACCACAAGAGAACGTTAAGTTAAATGCACTGTGATCGCTTCCATTAAAAATATAAGGAGAACCTTTACGTTCAGTTAACCTTAAGTGAAAGTTAATTTTATCGTGATCCCAGCATGACCCTGTCTTATAAGTTATACCACAGTGGAAGTGAGGTGAGCTAGCTGATTTACAGGATAAATTAAGGGTGTGTAGTAACATCAGGCACATACATAGCCACGACTTGTGGTCGGAATACACGCTTGTATAATCTAGATGTTAAGGGTAGTGTTCGAAATCTGGATAATGTCGAGATTAGTCGCGAGATGTCAGCAAGATTTGGATAACGCGGAAAAACATTAAGTTGTAAAACCAAGCACGTTTCAATAAGAATTTTATTTGAAACAATAATTCGAAATTGAACAGTAAATTGGATCGTAGCAATGAACTAAAATTTAAAATGCCTCTTTGTTTGCTCTATTTTACACCAACCTAGCTTAACCTAGTCTAACCTAAGCTAATATAACATAGCCTAAGCTTACCTAAAATAGAATAACCTAGCCTAACCTAACTAACCTAGCCTCAACCACAGAAATTGCTACTATCCAAGTGCGGGTGGATAATGTCAATATTATCTGGATACACTTTGAAAAATATTATTCAATCACCTCTCACTCAACATTATCTATGTATTTTGGATCACGTCAACAATATCTGGATAATATTAACTTTATCCAGGTTCGGACTCTACCCGTAGCATATATCTAAATATATATAATTCTTTTGTACGTGTGTATGTCACTGACTACTCCTAAACGGCTGGACCAATTTTCATGAAATTTTTGTGTGTGTTTGAGTGGGTCCGTGGATGGTTTTGATTCACAATTGGACCCGGTAGGTGGCGCTGCAATCGGGTTCTAGAAGTTTATTTTCTATTTTTTAGGGATTTTTAAAGATTTTTTGATTATCAGAACATGTAACCTCAAAATTTCACCCTCCCCCCAACTCCACCCCTCAATATTTATAATAATGGATATAATATGAATAATCGTAGCATATATCTTAATATATATAATTCTTCTGTACGTGTGTATGTCACTGACTACTCCTAAACGGCTGGACCAATTTTCATGAATTTTTTGGTGTGTGTTTGAGTGGAGCAGGGGATGGTTTTGATTCACAATTGGACCCGATAGCTGGCGCTGCAATCGGGTTCTAGAAGTTTTTTTTATTTTTTAGGGATTTTAAAGATTTTTTGCATATCAGAACATGTAACCTCAAAATTTCACCCTCCCCCCAACTACACCCCCCAATATTTATAATAATGGATATAATATGAATAATTGACCATTAAAAAGATCATAAGTTCAATCATTCATAGTTATGTTTGTGTACCATAGGTGGCGTTGATGTCGAATTCTCTTGTATTTGACGTACGCATCAATACATGCGCAAGTCTCTTGCGTTGTGCCTTGGCGATGTTTTTTTATGTTTGTGTACCATTGGTGGCGTTGATGTCGAATTCTCTTGTATTTGACGTACGCATCAATACATGCGCAAGTCTCTTGCGTTATGCCTTGGCGATGTTTTGACATTTCAATTTCTGTACGATGAGTTTCGATATTTCATGTATCACATTTGCATGAATATTGAGTGTATTTTTCATCAAGTGTACTCAAATACATACAGTGGGCAAATTGTGTAAGGTGCTGTGTTGAAGTGAATATATTACATGATCTTCCATAAATGCGTATTCAATGACAATCAATCTAACCTGCAAATTTGTATTTTAAGTGCTTATTTGTGTCGATCATTCTATAAAATTTACAGAGTGTTAAACGTCTCATCAAAAATTTTAAAAAAACATGTAACCCATAAAATTCAAATATTATTTACTTATATTTAGGTGTTGTGTGTTTATTAAAGAACAATCACACGTCTTCGTGGACGAAGAGGAAATATTGCTTGACGTACACAGAATTCACAAATAGTCCACACCCGTCTATTAAATCGAATGGCAGAAGATCAAGTGACGGACAGTGCTAATTTAAGAGTCCAAATTTCAAACACACGTGCAAATGAAAGTCAACAGCAACGCAACGCAACGAACGTCTTCGAGATAATGTATTGAGACAAATACAGGTGCGTCAACCAGCCACCGGCGCACACACAGCATAGTAAAAAAAAGCGCCTACAATTACATCGCACAGTGACACGTGTATTACTTCTCCGCCTTGCGTTCAAATATGAGTCGGACATCGACTTTTCGTCACATTCACAAATTGTCATCGGCGCTATGGACAAAGAATGCCGACACTTCCATGCATTCAAATACAAAGGTGAATCAACCGGTTTCTGTTGGGCGTCTGGAAAAGTTGTACTGCCACCATTGAACTCGCCGCCAGAACCATTGGAAACAATATTGGCTGGAGCCACACCTCAATCAAAATTGTTTTTGCGTAAAATTTGCAAATTCAATTCTTGCTTCATAATGACATCATTTGGAGACACAAAAATGGTTCAGAGTGAAGATGGTCGCAATTTTGAATCATCGTTTAAGATTCAGGTCTAAATATATCATAAATTGGTTATTTAATTTCAATGCCTGATGCTGATCCAAAATCCTTGCAAATCTACTTCATGGGCGATGAGGAGCAACAAATAAACGTACATTTTAGTACAACCACATCGAGCAGATGGAGGAGTGAGAGATTGTGGCGACTTTGGAAATGTTTTTGCGAAATTACAACCAGTTGGTCGAGTTGTTTTATACAGACTGCAAAACGACAACTACATGATCGTCATCAAAGCAGACAACTTAACATCTGGAGAGCACGCGGGCTGATACAATGCACCAACCGTTAATGAAGTTGCAGTTGTTATGGTTGGAAATGCATATGAACGTAGAGATATAAGGATCCAAAATAGAGATACACGCATCCAACGCAGAGATAACATGGTGCACACAAATCAAGAGAGTCATAATTCTTACTACGCTCTGCAATATCCGTTGATATTTTGGGAAGCGGAGATGGATATCATTTTAACACCAAACAAAGAAGTCTGGTGACAGGTAAAATCTACATATTATTTACTTTTTTCTTTTTCTGTAAGATAACTTTCTTTTTGTCTTATTTATGTTTTTACTTGGCAGGTGCAAAAACCAACAAGAAAGTGAGCGCGATGAACTTCCACGCATATCGTTTGATGATTCGTGCCATTGAAGACAACAATATTCTCCGATGCCGCCAGCAGTTTCATCAATACATCGTTGATGTGTTTGCGAAAATTGAAATCGAGCGATTACGGTACATCAAGTATAATCAAGCAAAGCTGTGTTCTGAGGAGTGCATTCATTTGCATGATGATATTGTCGGTAATGTCGGTAACGTAGATGGAACCACTAGTATCAGAGACATCGGTACCGCATATATTCTTCCATTATCATATATTGGTAATCCGCGTCATATGCAAGAATACATTCAAGACGCCATGACTTTCGTGCGCACATACGGGCGACCAGATTTGTTCATTACATTTACGTGCAATCCTAACTGGGATGAAATTAAAATTTTGTTATTGCTAGGTCAAACAACAATGCATTGCCATGAGATCACGGCACGTGTCTTCAAACAAAAATTAAAATCTTTGATGAACTTGTTTACACATCCCTCTGCATCCGGCGAAACACGTTGCTGGCTGTATTCTGTTGAATGGCAAAAACAAGGTTTTCCACATGCACATATTTTGATTTGGTTCGTCGACAAAGTACGGTCAGAAGAAATTGATAAAACTATTTTAGCAGAAATTCCGGTTAGTAATATTGATAAAGAGTTGTTTTACATTGTTACCGTTAACATGACCCATGGTCCATGTGGTGCTCTAAACATGACGGCGCCGTGCGTGGACAATATAAAATGTACAAAACGTTTCCCAAAAGCGTGTATAAACGATACTGTCACTAATATCGACGGTTATCCATTGTATAGTCGTAGAGACACATATAATGGTAACCAATCATATTAATCGCTCATGTGAAACGGTTGACATTGACAATCGCTGTGGTTCCGTATTCGCCATTGCTGTGCAAAACCTAAAACGCTCACATAAACTTTGAGTTCTGCAGTTCGGTGAAGTACATAAAATACATTTGCAAATGCATTCATAAGGGCAGCTATATGGCTGTATTTTCTGTTCAAAATGTAAATGATAACGACGAAATAACACGTTATCAAATGGGCCGATACATTAGCAGCAATGAAGCAGTTTGGCACATTTTGAGTTTTCTCATACACGAAAGAGACGCTGCTGTTATACATTTGGCCGTGCACCTTGAAAATGGACAGCGTGTTTATTTCACAGAAAAGACCGCTCTACAACGAGAATTAACTGCCCCAAAAACCACACTAACTGAGTTTTCGAACTATGGAGCCAACTAGGTATTTTCAGTTGATTCGCAAAGACATTAATGTATACTGATGTGTCACGATTTTTCACGTGGGACAAACAGTCAAAAAAGTGGGACCCACGAAAGCGAGGCGTTTCAGTCCAAGGATACGACGGCATATTTATGAAGAATACATTAGGCCGATGATACACATTCCATCCAAAGCAACGCGAATGCTTCTTATTACGTTTGTAGTTTGTTAACGTTCCTGGACCTACGTCCTTCCAATACTTCCGAACAGTCAATGGTATTTTGTACGACACGTACCACGATGCGTGTTGCGAATTGCATTTGCTGGAAGCTAACAACCATTGGGATCTCACACTTGCAGATGCAGTACTGAGTTCCTCTCATCAAATTCACCAATTATTCGCAATATTTTTGACATGTTTTCCGTCGCAAGCTTCTGTTCTCTGGGATAAGTATAAATATTCCACGAACCACGACATTCTTCATCACATTCGGACCGTTGATAAAGATCCCAATATCGATTTTTCGCCGGAAATATATAACGAGTCTTTAATAAATAT
>CABEEJ010007149.1:20806-31597 GCA_901482245.1 Timema douglasi | reverse complement strand
CCCCCCCCCCATTCCACCTCTATATTCCCCTTTGCGCTTCTCTAGAATTTAACTCCTAGACTTACCGAGATGTATTCACCAGTAAAAGGGATACCAACCACTCTCTTTGCTCACTAAACTACATAAAGAGACCAACCAACACTTACTTCCTTAAAGAGATGTGGCAGCTCACAAAGTTTGACACTTAAATCTACGTTTAGATGTGAATTTCAACAAAGTTTAGTCAAAATACTCATTTACTTTATTTTAGATTTTGTGAGTTTTTTCCTCTATGTTTTAAATAATTATGAAAAATTAGTATTGCAATAATAAGGTGAATGTGTTTTTATTCGATATTTTGTAACGAAAATAAACTTATTTAAGGTAAAGGTTATATTTTAAGTGCACCACATGTTACGATCCAAATAATAATAATATTTAGCACCGCGTCTTACTACCCGTTCGGGTTATCCACTTTAAGTACTAATTACTCTAATGGATTAGGAATTGGGAAGGTTGAATTAGAGGAAGTGAACCCTCATTTGCGTGGAGGGAGAGGGGAAAACCATTTAGGAAAAACCACCCCCAGTTCAGCCGACCGAGATTCGAACCTCGATCTCCCCGTCCTCAGCAGTCGAGCTCAACACGACTAGCGCGTTAGCCAACTACGCCACCGAGGCGGGTAAACGATCCAAATACTTACATTATTGGGAAAGGTATAGTTTAAGAGGATATTTTACCAGCATTTTCGTGAAGGATGAGCTTAAAACCATACAGGGGGGAAAAAACTCTCAGTACACAATATATATGAATTATTAGTTTAGTAGTGTATTTGTTAATTATTAATAGCAAGATTAAATGTTCAACATCTGCATTTATATTGAAAACTTTACAAATATTGCCCCACGCGAGGTTCTAAGTGTGGATTCTTAAAAATTGCAAGTTTCAAACTATATTTAACCAGGAGAGAGAAGCATTTTCTCCATATTAAAAAACTGACTCGTCTTAAATTAGACCATGTTTAATTTTTTTTTTTCTTAGAATTGTAAATTACGTGTAATTTTTTTTATCACGGGACGGGAAAAAATTAAAACTGGCAATATAATCAGTTTTGTTTAAGTGTTAATTATAAATACATTTTTATATAATATATCATTTGTTTTTTAATTGGGTAATAAATTAATATAAAAACGTTTACAATATCGATATCTTGTTGAAATGAGATATAGATTAAGACATATTAGGCAGTAATAATTAATAAAATATTTCAAAAGATAGTACATTAAATTATCAAATTAAAAATAAACATGTATTATTTTTTAGATATATATGGACTTTACAAAAAAAATATCAATGTTAAAAACTATCAAGTTTAAATATTGTGATAAAATAAAGAAAAAGGGCGAATACAGGGTGATTAAAAAGGTTAGGTCAACACTTAAAAAACATAGAGAGGGACTCAGATAGAACAACTTTTAGAATATAAACCACGTTCCGCTATAAATATTAAATTCGTTGACCAATTTTTAACTAAATTCGGCAGGAATTTTCTTTGAGTCCAAGCCGAACGATATATGTATTGTGCAATAGGTATACATGTCTATCCAATATGGCAGCCGATTAAGTGGTTTTTCGTTTAATACATTAGCTAATCTCAGATTATTAGAATGAATTTAAAATTCTAAACAATAAATTCAGTTACTGAGACGTAATTTTGTTTATCTTGTATTATTATTATTATTATTATTATTATTATTATTATTATTATTAGCACCGCGTCTTACTACCCGTTCAGGTTATACTCACGCTAATTTAGGGTGATTGTGAGATGAAATGGAGGACCTACGGTTTAACGTGGGATCCGAACCACGGTGGAGGCCTGGCATCCCACACATTCATTGTTTATCTTTAAACATAGTATTGCAGTACTGATATCTTAAACCACGTGAGCAATGGTTGCTTTCTATGAAGATAGTGTACTATTGAATATAGTAATTATTTGTTTTCTGTCTTAGCTTTATCACAACCGCTTCGGTGGCAGAATGGTCTATGGCACTATTCCCACCTATATCGGGGAGATTGATGTTCGAATCTCGGTCGGGCTCACTGAGAGTGGACTTCTCAAATGGTTTTTCCATTCTACACACTAATGCGGGTACATTTCTTATTAATACAACCTTCCTCCTACTTAACCCAATAGTGTAATTATTACATAGACGTATAGTCCTTATAAGTAGTGTTACTAAAAACAAAAAGAAGAGTGTTTTTTTGTAAATAGAAATATGATATACGTGTTTATCTTTTTTTAAAAATTAAAGCTAGTTTACAGAAAATGTGTTTTGGATTTACTTGTTTTTCAAAAATAAATGATTATATGAGAAAGTTAATACGCCATACCATTTATTTGAATAGAAAGTGACAGACATTTTTTTTTCACACCACGTATTGCTACCCGTTCCCGATTATACGCTTCGGTTATAATTACGTTAATTTGTTAGGGATTTGTACGGTTTTATTTATAAAAAGTGTACCCAAATTTGCATGATGAAAGAGAGGGTAAAAATCATTTCGGGGAAAAAACCTACACTCAGTGCGACCCACCTATATTCGAACCTCATCGGTGGTCTAATCCACAGTGAGAGTAGCGCCTTAGACCATGTGGCCACCGAGGTGTGTCGGTTACACTGTCCACAGAACTACTAGTTGAAAGGTTTTTGGTCAAAGGCAGCCCTATTAGAAGGACTTAGCCCTGTCTACCTCTTATATCGGCGCTAGAATAGGCCCCTGACGAAGGGTTTAGCCCAGTGTATGTAAGTTGGCCGTAGGAATGGAATATGCCGTGATTAATGGCCCCCCGCTTCACTATAACTGCGACATGCCATGGGCTGTATAACAAATTATTTCTCGAATTACTAATTAAGTAAAGAGATACTACACTGTCCTACCCTTACATTCACAGCCCTCTTAAATCTTTTTTATCCCCTTCCAATCTAAGACACGAGTATGTAAATGAAGGCAGGATGAAGGATTGTTACTTGTTTGATGACTTTGTTGTAGACCACTCTAGCAGATAGGTGTTGATTTTTCTGGATAAGAAGATATAAAGCCTTAAGTGGAAGACTTTTTAAAATTAAAAATTGTGTTTTTTTTATGTTAGCAAACGTTGACAGGGATTATTATCATAATAAAGCACATGCTTACAGCTACCTACCTACCTACCTACCTATCTAATCACGTCATTCCCTTACGGGGTAGGCAAGAAACTGTGCATATATCAAAAAACAACTCCGTACTTAATCCATCCTCACTAACTTTCTCCACACTTCCCTATCCTTACATACTCCCTTCGCTTCAAAAACATCTATTTGACATTAAGCCTGCCTGTCCGGATATTTAATCTGTGCTAACAGTCAAAATTTGTGGATACATTTAAATGAAATTTGTCATGGGACCATTATTTGAACCTACGCCCAAATTACGTACTTACTTTACATAGAATTTTCGATCTGATTATCAGATTCAAGATGGCGGACAATCTAAAATCTATCCGTCTGATTGTTCCACGATTACTCATCAATAAATGGAACAATCTTAACTGAATTTGGCAAGAACATTATCTAAATATAGGCCCAATGTTGTATTGTATGTACAGTAGCCCTATGGCTTCTTTGGTGCTGACTGACAGCTTTTAAAAGGTACCAGGCCAAATTATGTATCCCTACGCCGAACTAAATGATCTGCAACAACATGTGTTTAGCAGCTGTCACTTCTGACAGTCAATATTTAGGTATAAACCTAAATGTTGACTGTCAGAAGTCAGCTGTGAGCTGTCAGTCAGCACCAAAGAAGCCATGGGGCTACTGTATATGGCTACTGTATATACCTAAATGTTGACTGTCAGAAGTCAGCTGTGAGCTGTCAGTCAGCACCAAAGAAGTCACGGGGCTACTGTACATATTATAAAGTTTCAATATGTCAGTTGAAACTAAGCATTCAATTGAGTGCCTAAAGCCCAACTTATTTATATGTTGACATCTATTTTGAGACTGGCGTCTTAAATCGAGGGAACAATTGTTATTATCTAAAAAAAATATCATGTACTTATGAATTTAGTACTCACTTGTTTTCTAGATAGCTTGATCACCTTGGATAAATATCAACTTTAAATCTTAGGAGGAATTATAGGAAATAGTTCAATTATAAATACAAAGAAATAACAATTAAAACCTGACATAATACTCAACATTATGTAATTAGCACTTTTTGAATGGAAAGAATGAAGTCTACTTTTCATAAAACCTCTAGTATTTGATTAATTATGTTTTCAAATTGATTATTTTACTAGGAACAGATTTAAATTTATCATCCATTCATTCCTTTAAATGTCTTGAGTTATTTTCTCCATTTATTAGACCAACAGACCACCCCTGTGTGTTATAGTGATCAATAGCTCTTTGCTACAGATCCAGAGGTCCGGGTTCAATCCCCGGCGCTTACAGAATTTTTTCTGTGAAACAGTGGGTCTGTCACGGAGTCGACCAAACCTCTTGAGGACAAATGAGGAGATACTTGAATAAATAAGTAACAGCTCCGGTTTAGAGATTAACTAACGCCTGGGGGAATTGTTGCGCTGACCACATGACACCCTCTATCAGCAAATGTTGGCACTATCTTCTCTAACGGCGGCGGCCGCTCGGTCAGAATAGCTTACGGGCTTTCGCAATGTTGTTATTATTAGACAAACTATTAACTAATTATTTTAGCACCCCGTCCTATTACCCGTTCGGTTTATGCACTTATGTACTAATTACGCTAACGGTTTTAGGTATTAGGGAAGTTATATTTATAGGAAATGTACCCGCATTTGCGTAGAGATAGAGGGTGGAAAACCCGTTTGGAAAAAAACTACCATCAGTAAACCTGACCTAGATTCAAATCTGGACCTCCCCATCAACGACAGTCTAATCTACTTGCGATAGTAGTGCGTTAGACCACGTGGACACCGAAGCGGGTAGCTATTAATTTAGTTGGTTAATATTTTAGAGATAAATATATTTTAAATTGAGTTTAAATTTTATATGAGGTTAGTAGGTATAATTTGTATGCTAAGTGTTGGTGACCTGGTGGTCTAGGGGGCTAAGGTGTCAGACTTCTGTACTGGGGTCCTGGGTTCAATCCTCGGTCCAGGCACAGATTTATCTGATTACCAAACCCTTCCTTCACCTCTGACAAGACATCTTGTGAATGTGGGGAATGTCAGACCTCCACCGTGGTTCGGATTCCACGTTAAACTGTAGGTCCTCCATTTCATCTCACAATCACCCTACCATCACACGTTAGCGTAAGTGCGTATAACCCAAACGGGTAGTAAGACGCGGTGCTAATAATAATAATAATATTTAGCACCGCGTCTTACTACTCGTTCGGGTTATACGCTTTAAGTACTAATTACTCTAATGGATTAGGAATTGGGAATGTTGAATTAGGGGAAGTGAACCTGCATTTGCGTGGAGGGAGAGTGTAAAACCATTTAGGAAAAACCACCCCCAGTTCACCCGACCGAGATTCGAACCTCGATCTCCCCGTCTTCAGCAGTCGAGCTCAACACGACTAGCGCGTTAGCCAACTACGCCACCGAGGCGGGTTCCTGTAAAAAAAAATATTCAAGAAATCAGTTACTATATTGATGAATATTATAATCATGGTAGTTAAAATATTAGATAAATTAAACACTTGTGTATGATAAGGATGTAATAATACTAAGCAGGCTCAATCCAATCAAAGAGTCGCTGTTTTTTTGGGACGGGCCCATAGCCCTTCAAACCCTGATAAAACCCACTAACAGGCAAAGCTCGAAATGTTTTCCTCGACACCCGTCTCGTACTAATTACTATGACCGACCTCTCAGAACCTTACGCGTATGGAACAAGGGCCTAACTCACCAATATACGGGCCCTTGTATTTCTTGTTTCATGCGTTAGCTAACGTTACCGTGACTGTAATCAGTTCCTGACAATGCTACACCCCTCTTACCCCCCTTCTCACCCCTCTTCACGCAGCTCGGTAGAGCACATCAATCAAGGGAGATATTACTTCCTCTAACAGCCCTTGCTTTCCATCCCCCACCCCTCCCCTCCCAACCAACCACCCCTATCCGCAAACTTCATACAAAATTATAGACGTATAATAATCTTAAAAGGTTAAATATTCTAGCACCCAACTACTGCTATAAGCCCCGCATAGTCTAACGCGCTACTCTCGCAGTAGACTAGAATACCGATGACGGGTAGATCGAGGTTCGAATCTTAGTTCAGGTGGATTAAGGGTGTTTAGTTGTTTTTTTTTCAAAGTGGTGTTTCACTCTTCCTTCCCGCAAATGCAAGTACACTTCCTATAAATATAGCCTCCATGATTCCTTAAACGATTAGCTTAATAGTACATAAGCGTGTAACCCTAATGGGTAGTAAGACGTGGTGCTAAAAAATATATATATCATTATTATTAGCATTATTAGATGAAATGGAGGGCCTACAGTTTAACGTGGAATCCGAACCACGGTGGAGGTCTGGCATTCCTCACATTCACAAGATGTCTTGTCTTGTCTTGTCAGAGGTGAAGGAAGGGTTTGATAATCAGATAAATCTTTGCCAGGACCGAGGATTGAACCCCGGCCGCCAGCACAGAAATCTGACACCTTACTCCTAGACCACTGGGTCACCTACTAAAAAAATATATATAAAGATATACATAATGAAAGAAATTCCATTGCGTTATATGTATGTAAAATGCAACATCAGATAAGTACAAATTATGTTTTTCGAATATGTACTTACCTATGCTATATTTTTAAAAAATCATGATTGGAATAAATTATCTATGTGTATTCTGAGGCATTTTAATTTATTCAATTTACACCATTTAAAAGCTTCGTCTTCTCGTGAATGGGAAAAAATCTGCTCTCGAACTACGAGTTCTTTCTAGTGAATACGGTTCTTGGAGGCATCTTTCCAAGTTTCGCCAACGCGTGTATTTTTCTCCTTTTGCAAGTGGTAGGCCATGTAAGACGTGGTTAAATGTTGCAGACGAATGTGTGGAAAAGAGAAACATTAATAGTTTTAATAATAAAAAGATCATGTATTACTCTGTGTATGGATGTTGTTGAAGAGAAGGAAGTATGTAAATAGAGGGAAGTGTGGAGAAAGTTAGTGAGAATCGATTTAGTACGAAGCTGTTGTTTTTTGAGCTATTTGCACAGTTTCTTGTTTAATTTTCAAGGATTTCCCTAAATTTCCTCCAGGAAAAACTTCTATAAAGTAATCGTGGCAAAATACACATCATTACACATTTACTTTTATCTAAAAAGTATATATACCTTTTTTTAATGCAGGCTCCCAACTGCCCTAAGACTGCACTTTTCTACGACTTTTTATAATTTTTTAATGTATTCCATGACACAACGAGTTATTCAAATAATTAAAACATTAAGCATAAACTCACTTGCAAATAATCTTTCCTACCGATGATTGATACTATTATTATTAGCACCGCGTCTTACTACCCGTTCGGGTTACATGCACTTACGCTAATGTGTAATGGTAGGGTGATTGTGAGATGAATGAAATGAAGGACCTACAGTTTAACGTGGGATCCGAACCACGGTGGAGGCCTGGCATTCCTCACATTCACAAGTTGTGATTAATACATGTCTTGTCAGAGGTTAAGGAAGTGTTTGGTAATCAGATAAATATGTGCCGGGACCAAGGATTGGAGTCTAACACCTTACCTCTAGACCACCAGGTCACCATTAACTAGTTAATGTAAGACTAGTCTACTTGTAGATCTTTATCAAAAATGATAATACACCCACATTGGGGGTAAAATGGTATAATACAATACTCTTGTAATATATTAAATTGCCAATGATGAGATCAGCGTTTCGAATTCCGGATGGGTATATTTAAGGCTATTTCTTCCTATATGGTTTTCCTTGCTAGCTTCACGCAAATGCGGGCTTATTTCCTCTAAAATAAACACTCCTCTTCCCTAACACATTAGCGTGGTTATTACATATACGTATAGACTAAACAGATGGTAAAAAGTTTAGTTTTTTTACATCCATCCCTGTTTCCAGCCTGAGGCCTGGGCCAGCTTTTTTATTCAAGACATATATTTTCTACTGCCAGCTTTCTAGGCCTGTCGTAGCTTCAAATGCCTAATAATCTAACTTAAACCTAAAACAGGCCCAACATCCAGTCCTGGCCATTAATTCATCCCTGTGAAAGGTTAAACCCACGGTTCTAATGATAAATTGTTCGGCCTTGCCGGGAATCGAACCCTCAACTTTTTAGAAAGAGAGGCTACCGACTGAGTTAAGGTGTCGGATAAGACGTTAAACTAAAAAAAAAAAGGGGTGTGGCTGTGTCATGGACACGACCGTGTGTTGTACGTGAATACGTTTATGTAACGGGTTATATATTTATTTTTTTATAAAATATTTTTATTTATGTATTTAGGATAAAAGCAAGCAAACAAATAACCTCAAAATTGCGGCGCTTCCCCCTCCACCGCACGCGATGCGTCACTGTTCTCGCGTATCGTAATGCATTCTTTGATCCTCTAGCTATCCAGTGGTATAATTTAATTTTGGATGTAGAGGATAGATTCGAAACTACAACGCCAAACTGTATCCCCCGATTTTGTTATCATTAGGTTTTTTGGATTGCCCCCGTATGGTAGCAAATTTAGAGACTTATTCCCGTAAAATAAAACATGCATTTAAGTACTGGCACATCGGACTTTCATCGATAGAGCATATGTAACATACGTCTATGATATCTTCTGTTTTGAGATCTTTCCTTTCCACGCGGTCCGTTCGCCCAATCCTCCGACGTTTCCGACCAAGCAATGTTCAAACATGGCGAGCTATGAATACGGAATTCTGTTTTCCCTTTCATCATATTCTTCAAATATGTTGGTTAGGGCTTTGATTCCTTTATTATGTATGCCGATTAAAGTAGGTTTTAACGGTTTGATTTATTAGTCTATGTGTTTCAAATAGAACACCAAGTAAATTTGGTAATTGTAGATCAAATATTATTTAATTTATTTGAAAAAGTATCCCAAAGTACTTTTTTCATTCATAATACGGTGTCCATCTTCAGTTGTCCATAACACGTCTATTTTGTTTATTTTAACACCGTGTCTTACTACCCGTTTGGGTTATATTATTATAAACTATCAAGCCTGATGTTTTTTGGGATTAAAATATATTAAATTTAGAGTAAATGTACCCAAATTTGCGCGGAGAGAGTGGAAACCATTTTGGGGAAAATTTGTCACTACGCCCGACCGATATTGGAGCGTCCATATCCTCGTCACCAATAGTCTAGTCTATTGAGAGACTATGACCTAAGATGTTGATCTTGGTGAAATTGGTGTTTTTTCTCTTTCAAATTGATGAATTGAATGTTGTTTTTGTTCTATATCAAAAGATAATTTGTGGTTAACGTGATGAATTGATTATATATTCTATATATGTATCAACACACTATTTACAAAATGGCCTAAAATATATATTTTAACAAAATATGTATTATTAAAATATAAATATAATATATATTTTAAGAAAATAAATAGACCCTATTATTAAAATATAAATATAATATATATTTTAAGAAAATAAATATTATTAAAATATAAATATAATACAATATTGAAACTATTTAGTGAAAACTAACCCCAGCACATCCGATCGGTATTCGAACCCCGATCCCAAAACCGTCTCTTAATCCCATTCAATATAGCAACCGTTCAAGAAATGTATATTTTTCAGTAACTACAGGCATAGTTAGTTTGGTGAATTAACCTGTTATCAACCTAACCTAACCTAACCATTATTGAAGACAGAAAAGAGGTTGTTCCATATATATTTTTAGCACCGCGTCTTACTACCCGTTCGGGTTATACGCTTTAAGTACTGCATTTGCGTGGAGGGCGAGTGGAAAACCATTTAGGGAAAACCACCCCCAGTTCACCCGACCGAGATTCGAACCTCGATCTCCCCGTCCTCAGCAGTCGAGCTTCAACACGACAAGCGCGTTAGCCAACTACGCCACCGAGGCGGGTGTTGTTGTTCCATATAGTTATATTATTTAATTGTATTTTTATTTTTTATGTGAGGGTCTTAACGTAAACTTTCTGAACCTACTTATTATATCAGTACACGAGAATGTATATGAGATAGCGCGGCGGGAAATATATGTTCACAAAATTTCAAGGGTTATTTTACATACCACAATCTACATGGGACCGATGGCTATACTTACCCTCCGAAGTAAGTTGTGCTACTGATTCTTATCGCTCAAGAAAAATCCATGAACCTCATCTGGGATTGAACCCACGAACATCTGGTCCTAAGGCGAGTACCTTACCCCAAGACCACTTGAGTATAGCTTTAGTAGATAATATAGTTCGAACCAATACGAAACAAGGTGGTGCGGTTTTACTTAATACAACCGCGGAACTGAGACTTGATAAATGTTATAGCAAAATATATATATATATATATATATATATATATATATTAAAAATACAACACAATATATTATTATTATTATTATTATTTGCACCGCGTCTTACTGCCCGTTCGGGTTATACGCACTTACACTAATGTGTGATGGTAGGGTGATTGTGAGATGAAATGGAGGACCTACAGTTTAACGTGGAATCCGAACCACGGTGGAGGCCTGGCATTCCCCACATTCACAAGATGTCTTGTCAGAGGTGAAGGAAGGGTTTGGTAATCAGATAAAT
>CABEEJ010007148.1:15083-28139 GCA_901482245.1 Timema douglasi | reverse complement strand
CCTCGGGCCATTTACACTTGGAGAGGTGGTAGAATAGAGCTCGTATCTACACAGCATAAGATAAGCCTAAAATTGCTTTCGTACCCACCCGTCGAGTGACGCCCCCTGACGCCGGGAATGAAAAGCTCACACACGCTAAGTACCCTAGTACCTTCTCACTAGACTGTACTGTCGTAAAACCTTACGAGAGGAGACGGACCAAGTGTACGGGACACCGCCAAGAGGGTTATGAATACGTCTCGTTGTTGAAAGGCGACAAGCTTGACTTGTCTAGGCTGCCTGCCTGCCTGCTATGTAATGCACATGGACGTACTGTATGACTGGCAAACACTTTGCTCTCTCTCTCTCTCTCTCTCTCTCTCTCTCACACACACACACACACAGAGCTCTCCTAAGCTGGGGGTGGCATGGGAGAAGAGTTTCTTCGTATGAATTATTTCACTGCTGTTCAAAGTTGTTTTTTTCCTATCAAATAAGATATGATATTCTATTAAGTTAAAAAAAATGACACCTATGCACTAAAATATAACCCAGGTCCTTTTTTCTTAAGTCCCGGGTTCGATTCCCGTATCATTTCTCAAATTTAAAAGGATAACACAGTTAGGTGCGGCTATAACCGAAACTAACAAATATAATATGTGCATGACAAATATTCAAGAATTGTTGAGATTACTATTACGTAGAAAACTAAACCAAAATTGCTATAAAACTGCAAACATTTGGTTCTTAGATCACATTTTCTTACATACACCTTTAATAAACACTCATAATGTAGTGAATGTGTGGAATGCCAGGGCTCCACCGTGGTTCGGATTCCATGTTAAACTGTAGGTCCTCCATTTCACCTTACAATCACCCTACCATTACACATTAGCTTAAGTCTTACTCTACTTGGTACAAGGGGGCGGCCAGACTGGGCGAGCGAGCGACTAAAATATAAAATAGAGCACATTGGTTGTAATGAGAGGCGGCCAGACTGGGCGAGCGACTAAAATATAAAATAGAACACATTGGTTGTAATGAGAGGCGGCCAGACTGGGCGAGCGACTAAAATATAAAATAGAGCACATTGGTTGTAATGAGAGGCGGCCAGACTGGAACGCGCGCGCTTGAAAGTTATAAAACTGGTTCTTTGTTTTTTCAAGCGCGCGGGCTCGTCCCGGTACAGTCTAGTTTACAGGCGCTAGACAATATTATTGTATGTTGGTTCATTGAGTGCTAGGAAAACTTTCTCATTTTGACATTTTTATTATTATCGATAGGTTTAGCACACTTGCTACTAACGGCTTAATTTAATTGGTAAGACCATAAACCATACCTATATACGTGTTAAAATATTTCAACATTATAATCAAAGTAGGCCTTTACAAATAGAAATCACCATTAGCGTGGAGAGAGGATGAGAAAAACACAACAATAAATCACTTGTCAAAAACTACCCTCAGTTCACTGAGACAAGATTCGAACATTTGCCTCCTAGTCAACAACTATCGAGAGCTATCTGCTAATCACGCTTTCGCTCGCTCGCTTGTCAGTCTGGCCGAACCCCGAGACGGCGCGATAATGACTGTAAACAAGTAACGAATGTTCCGGTTTGTTGAAGCGCCACCACTCCTCCGTCAGTGTGAAGATAATAAACACGAGCCGGGAGACACCCGCACTGCCAATTAACGTAATGGCTAATGAAGGCGGGAACACCTAGGTAGGGCCAGCCCGTCTAACCCTTATAAGGATAACATCCAAACTCAAGGTAATAAACATGGAACCAGCTCGTGATGAGACTTGGGATTCTCGAGAGGTCATCGAACCCATGGCCCGCATCTAAAAAAAACAAATAAACACCGATACTATTTCTAAGGAGGGTCTAACAATCTAACACATATACCTACAAACTACACGGTCTGTCCAAATAAACACTACCAGAAATAAAGATTTCAACACTATGTATGTATATACTCGCTTTGCTCGTTGGTGGCCCCGTCCCCAAACCCCTGGTTAGTCTTCTTTGCAAATTGATGTAAACTAATGTAATTCCAGAGCCGTTTTTTGATAGGTCTCACCGTTTAGCCAAAAGAGACCTCCAAAGAAAGGTTCGCACCGACTTTTAAGTTGCTCCGACATTTTGAATCTTTTTTCGGGGGTTAAAAATTAATTTTTTTAACTTTTTAGAATTTTCTCGTCGGTTACAGGCTAAAAGCTATAAGTTTGCCAAATTTCAAATTTCTAACTCATCTGTAAGTGGGTAAATATTAATGTCAGTGAGCGAGTCAGCCGTGTGGCTTTATAGCAGTATATATATTTAGCACTGCGTCTTACTACCCAGTAGGGCTATTCGCTTATATACTAATTTCAATGATGGGCTTAGGGATTAGGAAGGTTATATTTATAGGATGTGTACCCGTATTTGCGTAGAAGGAGAATGGAAAATGATTTTGGGGAAAAACCTTGGTACATCCGATCCAGATTCGAACCTCTATCTCCACCATCATCGGTAGTCAAGCCAACTGCGAGAGTAGAGCGTTATAAACACGCGGCCTCCGAAGTGGGCGAATGTTGACAGTTGATTATAAAACAAATTTTTGTGTAACGGTTTATATTTACCAACGCCCACTATCTTAAACGTTTGTTCACACAATGCATCGCTCATTTTACTAATAGTGAGATGCGGCCTTTTTGAAAGTGTTATCAGATCCTTATTTTTTTCAAACATACTTTTTATTTACTTTCCTTAGTATTATCATTATTATTATTATTATTATTATTATTATTATTATTATTATTAGCAGCACCACGTCTTACTACCTGTTCGGGTTATACGCACTCACACTAATGTGTAATGGTAGGGTGATTGTGAGATGAAATGGAGGACCTACAGTTTAACGTAGGATCCAAACCACGGTGGAGGCCTGGCATTCCTATTCACAAGATGTCTTGTCAGAGGTGAAGGAAGGGTTTGGTAATCAGATAAATCTGTGCCGGGACCGAGGATTGAACCCCGAACCCGCAGCACATATGTCTGACACCTTACCCCTAGACTACCAGGTCACCCATTTTATTTAATTAATTACACCTTCAATATTTTAGATTAAACATTAAAGTAACATAATTCTTACTCGTTTAACCAGGTGACACGGAGTCTGAGAGAGAGCTAGCTACGCAGAAGCTGCTCCAGCCCCTTATATGTGACCTACCCCTTGCTTCTTGGACCCCTTGTCATTAATGTTAAAACCAACCAATAGGATAGTTATTGGCAGTCTGATGTTGTGACAGCTAGCTACCTATCGGGGGAAGGCCATCTCATCACCACATTTTTAAATGGAACGAAAGAAGTTTTTAAACAAAGAAAGGTTTAAAACGTAGGATATTTTAATTTACTTCTGAAAATGCCTTATGGGCGTGTAACTAAGTAAAATAAATAATAATTCATTAAAGCGGTATTAATAACGAAGATATAACTTGAATTTAAAATCTTGTACTGAAAAAATCGTTCAAATTTGCTTGATCATCCATGGATGAAGTATTTATTAAAAGTAAAATTTACACACAGTTCTTTAAAGAAAAATATACTGCACCAAACTCTCTAACATCTACTTCTACTTTATAAATTTAGAAAACTTAACATTTCAATTTCACAATAGATTTATTTAGTAGACATAGAAAATGGTTACATTTTACAAGTTTTACAAATAGGCAGAAAATGATAGCAAATTAATTCTCTTCTCAAGTTAAATATTCTTGAGTGATTACTTCATTACTTGCAGTGACCTGGGCAACACAGTGACCAGTCAAGAGGCAGTAGAATTTCTAAAAGGAGAGTAATATGAAAATTAGTTAAAGCAAATATAGAACAAGTTTACAGTATAACATTTACACAGTCTCACTCGACAAGGTTTAGTGTTACTAATACGGTTGGATAGTTGGCTGGTGAATCCAGCTGGATGATGGCTAAGGGCCAGAAGTCATTAAAGTACTATGGCAGGACATTTTCCCTATTGGTACTACCATGCATTCAATAGTACATCAAAGTAATTTAGAACAATCACCAAATTTAAGAACTTATTAACTGGGTAAAACAAAATATAATTTGCGCGGGCCCAACTATGACAAACAGTCACTTTCCACGGGTTGCGCACCCAAACTAATACCTCTAATGAACATTGACTGCTTAGTCAAAACTTCACTGATTTACTACTGCACTGCGTAAGGCAGGAGAAAGAAACAGACTTCCTGGTGATAACCATCAATAACAAAGTACTGATGCACATGGCGTTTAGGGTGCCATGTACTATATTACCTTTTAAAGATTTATAGGAACTTGTGAGTTAGTGTACTTTAACCACACTAAAATTCACATTCTCCAAGTGAGAGGCACGGCCGTTAGGACCGTGTCTAAAAATACATTAAATGCACTCAGCATTTGACTTTAAGAGTCAGTAAAATTTTACATGTCCATCGGACAGAAAGGCGAAACATAGCCAAGGTGCTTTGGCATAACGAAGTTAGCTAGTTTTGAGTTAGCTACTTGGTCTAACAAAATAGAACAAAATTAATAATGCACTCAGCATTTGACTTTAAGAGTCCTTAACAGTTGACTTGTCGATCAGACAGACAGGAGAAATACTTCTAGCGTTAGCTAGTACTGAAGATAAAACAAATGTAATAAAGAGAAACATTTCTCCTAAAAAATTAAAAGGACTTCCAAATTACTATTTACAATATATTAAAGAAAATAAAAATAAAGTGTCTTCCTAATACATGCTTGTGGTTAAACGACCCCGGCTGGATACTGGTACCCTGGTTAAATTGTCCTGGTGTCCAGCTCGTTGATCCAGACGGTTGATTCAGCACCGTCGATGCTAGGGCGGTGAATCCGTCGCCACAAACTCCATGGTCCAGTTCTGGTGTCCAGCTCGTTGATCCAGACGGTTGATTCAGCACCGTCGATGCTAGGGCGGTGAATCCGTCGCCCCAAACTGCATGGTCCTTCTTGGTGTTTTCCTCGCCGGCAGCGCTTCGTCCTAGTTCCTGAGCTGATACTAGGTGTTGTCATAAATGTGCCCAAGGCGCTTCTCCTTATATAGTGACAATCAGATATGAACATTAAAAGGGAATGAATTACGAAGCAGAGGTAAAATAAGGGAGAACGAAAGAGAGGGGAAAGAGAAATAGAGTTTAGAAAATGATGAGCTTTTTCTGTCGACCACTAGAGGCGCATGGTCGCACTTGCGCGGTGGCCCAGTGCGTCTTTCACTTTGGTCCTTTCTTCTCAACTGCGTGAGCCGAAGTAGAACCACGTGGAGCAGCCATTATAGAAATTCTATTTTGTGAAATGAGTAAATTATATCTGAAGGCATCCTGTCCTTGGGTGAGTTTTATACTCATATATCCTGTATCATAATTCATTAGTTTTAATTTAGTTTTTGATTTTCACTGTTTGTTTTACGAGAAGACATGATATAGAAGTATATTATTTAAATTATTTTAACAGCCACGTGGTTAGTTGTAAGTTTTGGGTAGTTTTCTTTTAAATAATTAGGGCCCATATTCACAAATCTTATTCTTCATAATAATAATCTAATCTTCATAACTTTAATAAGATTAGTCTTGTTTTGTGATATCTAGAACCGCAATTGTAAATTAATTCTTTACAAATCCACGTGTTTTTGAATGTAGGCCAATACGCCGTTTTGTATTAGAGTACAACTTTGAGGTAGTTTATCTTTTAATATCACCATATAGCCCCAACGTGGCACCCAATTACGCGAATATAGATAAATAGTTAGATTTTCCCGTTGTAGGTGATCAATCAACCTGATTGACACGCTACAATACTTCCTCCATGACTTTCAGATAAATAAGAGAGGCCTAAAACAGTACTATTAGTTCATTACACACTATCAAACTGTGAACCCCGAGGCCCGCTCAGACATGTAAACTAGATGTTGATCAATTCTGTTCCAGACGGTTGGCTGTGTATAGAGGATCTCCTAGCGACGCTCGGCGTCTCGAACAATGCTCGCCATACCCCCTTATCCTACCAGAAACCAATAAACTGGCACAGCGGATGCTAATGCCGCGGCCCGACTCTAAAAGACGATAACGAAATTAATAAAAGGCGTGTAGCAGAGAAATTTAATATCTTGTTCGCGAGGCGGGGGGGGTTCGAAGATGTTCCGGTTAATGAGATAAGGAGCCCCCCCGTGTTTGAATACTTAGGATAGGGGATATTAAATGGAAATATAATTAGCATGGCTTTTTTTTGTTCATTTTTAATAACGCCAGTGCTGTAACAAATTAATGGTCAGTGCACCTGGCTACGAGCTTAGGGGTCCCATCCATGTTCGATGCCCGGCTGGTACCATGGGTTTTTCCCGAAAGGGGAATAACCCCAAAGGTCACCAGGTTTTGGTTAGTTAGGCTTAAGTTAGGTTCAATTGTTTCCACTGGTTCCACACCCTCATACTCACTATCACCATCACCCCCTCTCATCGAGACATGGCAAGAGCCCCCACGGAAAGGATGTACGATTAGTACATTAGTACGTCCCCTGGGTAACGGTACATCAGTAATGGATAATTATGTAACCCAAACGTGCAATATTATATTAAATCCATAAAATAACAAAATAAGGGCTAAGTTGGTGGAAAATCGACCTGGGCGAGGATAGTAAATGGCTGTGTGGATAAATTGGAATGAAGTGAGGTAGCTCATCCGATTGAGTATCAAGCACTCATCTCTCAGGTAAAGAGTCGAACATACTATAACTGAGATAGCTGTTAATCCAATGAATACCGTTAGAAAATTTAAAATATTTTGCGTAATATTATTTAGCTCCGGACATTTGACAACCTAAGTTAATATTTGTTAAAAGTAAAATTTTAACAGTAGTTGTAAAACCAATTAAATGGCTCAGATAAAAAAATATATTTTGTATTTAAAAAAAAGTTTATGAAACAAGTAAACAACACAATGAGGCGAAGAAGTAATGTATGTCACTGTACTGTACTTTATATCCATTACTGTTTACAGCCTGTGGTTTGGGTCAGTTTTTTTATCCACTACCAGCTTGCTAAGTCTGTCATAGCTTCATATGCCTTATAATCCAACTAAAGACAAGGGCAGGTACAACATCCAGTCATCGCTGTGAAAGCTTAAACCCACACTTTCCAGCCAAGCCGAGAATCGAACTCGGGACCTTTAGCTCAGTAAGACAGACACGCTATCTACTGTGCTAAGGTATCGGAAAGTGTTACCATAATACCGTTCAAATCACATTTAAATTGAATGATATAAACAAAATGCTTATCTTCGTTGAACTTATAAGAACAAGCGAACACGTTGAGGTTAGTTGAAATTCCTGTTGAATTATATTTTTAAAAAAACTTAAAACGTGCGTGTTACTATTAAAAGTTATGGGAGCTATCCAATTTAAAAACCTTGCTTTCTAGATTATTATTATTAGTATTACTAGCACGGCGTCTTACTACCCGTTCGGGTTATACGCACTTACGCTAATGTGTAATGGTAGGGTGATTGTGAGATGAAATGGAGGACCTACAGTTTAACGTGGAATCCGAACCACGGTGGAGGCCTGGCATTCCCCACATTCACAAGATGTCTTGTCAGAGGTGAAGGAAGGGTTTGGCAATCAGCTAAATCTTTGCCGGGACCGCGGATTGAACACCGGACCCCCAGCACAGAAGTCCGACACCTTACTTTCTAGATAAATTAGAGAGTAGATATCTCTCAACGATGTATTGTCATTGTCGGTATTTGATTGCGCTGGTGTAGTGTAGTAATATTCTGCGTCAAGTTGGAACTAGGCACAGTGCGTTCTGGGGACTCCCCAACTACGACATGTTGCAAACTGACTATCGTCGCTAAATCAGACGCGGTCAAACAGTTCGGGAGAGAGACAAATAGCAAGTAAGAGACGTGATCTCGCCCCCCAGCAAGAAGGTCACAGGCCCATCCCGACACGAACCAATAATCTTGGACAGTCATCATCACTCATCGAGTCAAGACAAGTGTGATCATGCAGTAACATTCACAGCTGAACCACATAGCAACCTCACTGATCTTGTGTACCACGCACTTAATAAGTCGAGACCACGTGGGAGACACTTTCCTGCTTGTGTACAGTCCAATTTTCATAGGGAAGGCCTTTTAGAAAATACAGACACATTATTTTTCTGTCTACGTTGATTACATTTTATTATGTTGTTGACCTGGTGGTCTAGGGGTAAGGTGTCGTACTTCTGTGATGGGGGATCCTGGGTTCAATCCTCGGTCCCGGCACAGATTTATCTAATTACCAAACCCTTCCTTCATCTCTGACAAGACATCTTGTGAATGTNATTACCAAACCCTTCCTTCACCTCTGACAAGACATCTTGTGAATGTGGGGAATGCCAGGTCTCCACCGTGGTTCGGATCCCACGTTAAACTGTAGGTCCTCCATTTCATCTCACAATCACCCTACCATTACACATTAGCGTAAGTGCGTATAACCCGAACGGGTAGTAAGACGCGGTGCTAATAATAATAATAATAATAATTTTAAAAAAATTAGTGTTATTTTATTGGTACTATTTTTGTCTATGATTAGTTACAGCAGCATATTACGTAACTTGACGTTATGAATACATGAAGGTAGATCTAGTAACATTATGTCAGATAAAGGCCCTTCTTATGAAAACTGTCCTGTAGAGCCAAACTAAGTAGCGCACAACTACCTTCCGTCAGTGGAGTTGGATCACAACCACCCTCAACTTATATAAGCTGGACTGTTTCGTTGCCAGCTCTTTCGCCTCTTATCCGCGAGCTGTATTTGGTTCGAACCCGGACTACGCCCCTTGCCAACATCTGGCGAGGGCATCGGTACGTGGGGGTAGATATATATGCAAGAAAGAGCACGCACGCGTAGGAATGATTTTTACCAGTTTTCGTCACACACAAATCACGTTGGTCCCGATTCAACTTGGTTTTACGATGGAGTTGTGTACAGTAAAAATACAGTAGGAAATACGTTTTAGAAAATACAAAACATACTAAACTATTTTTTGTGATCATCATTAAAATCATATATTTTATGGATATTTTTAATATCTATCAAAGCTACAGCAGCAGATTGAAATAATTTATGTGTATTAAAACGTCATTTAAGTTCAGTAAATGATGTAATTGTCAGATACTTCTATCTGCCATGACGATACAGCTACTATAAATATAGAAAAGTATCGTATGTTATACTACTATGGTATAAGATGGTTGGCCCACAATATAATAATTGACCTTTTTTTTTGACAGTTATTATTATTATTAGCACCGCGTCTTACTAACCATTCGGGTTATACGCACTTACACTGATGTGTAATGATAGGGTGATTGTGAGATGAAATGGAGGACCTACAGTTTAACGTGGAATCCGAACCACGGTGGAGGCCTGGTATTCCATACATTCACAAGTTGTGATTAATACAAGTCTTGTCAGAGGTGAAGGAAGGGTTTGGTAAGCAGATAAATCCGTGCTGAGACCGAGGATTGAACCCCGGACCCCGGCACAGAAGTCCGACACCTTATTCCTAGACTACCAGGTCACCTTTTTGACAGTTCAAAACATTAATAAACATAGTTTGTTTTGATATAGATCTAAATAGTTTCTAAAGTTTTCGCATCTGACAGATGGTTTGGATACCAACAGTTCGAAAATAAATTAGTTTAGTGCCCTTTTGTCAATATTGTATATTCTAAAGTTTGTTTTGATTCTCTTATAGGTTCTTCCGGAAGAGGCCAAAGTAAGCTAGCTAGCTCTATTCTAATAATATGTTTAATTTTAGCGAGTAAAACTAAATATAAATAAATCTGAAGAACATTTTAATTTAACTTTTAATTATGTTCCATGCAGCACATACGATTATTTGATTGCCTTTAAATGGCGAATAAATTACAATTATATCAAGGGTTGTATGAAGGGAAAGTTTACACGTTCCGTTTGGTAGTTACCCAGGCCTAAGTATGTTTTAATTGATATTAAACTCTACTAAAAGCAATTTAATTTCTACAGTGAAGGCACGAACATGTGTACAAAAATGGGCTCGGCACGTGCGAAAACTAAACACCCGTTCCTTATCTTCCCCTCGCGCACCCATACACCCTCTGTTTAGCCAGGACGTTCCCCTCACTTCCCCAACCCGTGTGACTAAGGACATCTCTCGACTCAGGCCAGAGGGGAGGGGAGACGCTGAGCGTCGAGACGGCCGCACGGAATTAAGTGGCCGTGCCTGAGTAAACAGTAAACAAATACTATATTTCTTCTTAAGAGTAGAGTACAGTTCGTTCACAAGACAACTTGATACCTAGGAGTTTTTTTTTTAGGTTAGGGTTCAAGTGGTTTCTAGAAGCAGGCATGCCTCCCCAGGTGGCAGATAAGGGGGTGCTCGCCACCACTGTAGAGTGCCTGGAGAATCTCTGAAATGGGGTGAACCAGGAGTGTCAGAGGTAGAGGGTACCGGGGAAATAAAATAGCAGGGGTGAACAAACTAGCGAAGAAGCATAACATCTGGAGGAGAAGACCAACTAATACAAGAACCTAGACTAGATTGGAAAACTAGAATAAATAAAAGAAAAAGAGAAAAATTATTGAATAAAAAAAATAAAGAGGGAAAAAGAACCTGTGCTACCAACAGGGAGGGAGAGGACGGGGGAGTGTTTTTGTTCCACCCGTCACGAGACAACTTGGTACCGAGGATCATTTTCACGTTTGAAACTAGCAATCTATCATCGTAGGTAATATACTTGCAATCCAGTGGCGGCAGAATCTTATTTGTGTGAAAGGATGAAGGGCTGGTAACGAGCAAAAACAACTATAGAAATGTGAAGGGCTTGGCCCACCAATTCAAAGGGAACAAATAATTTAAAATCGGATGTCCCTAGAAGATATTTTGTAGTGGTCTCTTCCCAGATTTAGTTTAACATCTGGATGTTTCTAGAAGCTATTTTTGGTGGCGCTGCCACAGCAAATTTTTAAAGACTGAATGGCTCTAGTTTGATGCAAATCCAGAGGGGAATAAAATAAATCTAGTGGGGCAATGCCCCCTTTTCTAACTGTCTCAGTTCCATCAACACTGATTGCACCTGTTCGTAAACCTTTAGCTAGCGTTTTATATAGTATTAGTATTTATTAAATATATCAAAGTGTATCTTCAATATCTTCAATAGAACGTGACTCATCACCAGGTTCAATATAAAACACTTACTTTGACATCAAAACCAAGATTCCGTCGATGCAACATTTATTTTTCACTTTATCTTAGTACCCGTCTGGGCCACAAGCACACTTTAATTACGCTACTGGCATATACATTAAGAAAAGTTTAATTTTAAACGTAATCTAATAACATTTTCTGGGAGGCAAGGTAATAATCATTTAGGTTGAAACACTCTCAGTATAACCAAACAGGATTCGAACCCCGATATCCTTGTCATCGACACTCCAATCTTACCCTAGATTGACGCGTTAGACCATGTGACCACCGATGCTATTAGTTTCATATTTAATAACATAACAAAAATCAAAGAAAGTGTGCGCTATTAAATGAAAAGGTATTTAAAATAACTACTTTTAGACAATTTTAGAACGCCTTTGAGCTGTATTAAATTTTAAAATTGAGTAAGGATTTCTCACATATTAATTATATAATAAAAAAAACGATAAAGATTTGAAAATGTACGTCACGTTGGACGGACCCCCAAGTTCCCAGACATGGTCCAAACTTGACAGCCGGTGGTCAGTTGCAGGTTGAGAGGAGTGTACGAAGGACGAGGTCAGATATCCTCTAATGTCTTCACTTGAGATGTCATCAAACCCAACCTCCCCAAACTACATATCGAGATATTGATCGATCGATCGATTCATCGAGCGAGGCGGACACAAACTTGAGGAGGAGGGCAATCTAACAATCCAGGCCACAGTCCAATTTTTAAAGGAAGAGTCCTGATAGCTAGAAAGATTACTAAAACTACTTTCAAATATCCATACGTCAAGTCGTGTGATATTCAGCTGTCACTTTTGATAGATATTATAAATAGCTACAGTATTATTATTATTATTATTAATATTAATATTAGCACCGCGTCTTACTACCCGTTCGGGTTATACGCACTCACGCTAATGTGTAACGGTATTGTGATTGTGAGATGAAATGGAGGACTTACAGTTTAAAGTGGAATCCGAACCACGGTGGAGGCCTGGCATTCTACACATTCACAAGTTGTGATTAATACACGTCTTGTCAGAGCTGAAGGAAGGGTTTGGCAATCAGATAGATCTGTGCCGGGATCGAGGATTGAACCCCAGACCCCCAGCACAGAAGTCCGACAACTTACTCCCTAGACCACCAGGTTACCCAATAACTACAGAACAAAACAATACTAATAAAATAGTAAAATCAATTTTTACCACAAAAAGTGTGTGTGTATTTTCAATAAGGTTATTTATATCAAAATCCTACCGTAGCATAACTCTTGAAACGAGACGTATAGGAAGTTAAGGAAACTATAGTCCTCTCGCCATAGGGGTGGGGGTAACTGACAGCTAGCTGAGATGTAAAAAAACGGTTAAGAGTAAATCATAAATAAAAATTAACAGTTTGTTGAGAAAATGTCGGGATCCAAAAGTGATGATAAATCATTATAATGATCTCGCAGATCATTATAGTTTGGTGAATTAATACTTGAGATAATAATATCTGATAAATTTAGCTGTCACTCACTTATGACCAAACCTATGGCGAACGGAGTATATTGCAAACGCATTTTACTGTACGTTATTTACTCTCCTCAAGTTGCTTCTCATCTTCAGCAAAACAGAAAATATTAGACTGACGCTTAGGCCTGAGCGTCCATTAGTCTTCTACTGATAGACCCTAGCATTATCGATCAAGTCCCCCACATCTTGAGTGGCTCTAATTTGAATCTTTGTTGGTGACATCAAGTGGGAAAATAAAATAGTTGAAGGAGGGGAGGGAGGGGGGGCAAGGTGGTAATAAGCCCACT
>CABEEJ010007148.1:1138-12487 GCA_901482245.1 Timema douglasi | reverse complement strand
AGAATTATAAATAATTTCAAGCACAAAAAAAATTTGAAAAAGCTTTATTTATTATAAATTATCCAAGTTTGCAAAAACCAGTTGTTCACATGATGCAATTATACTACTATAAAGCCAAACGGCTGATTCACTGACTGACATTATTGTTTACCCACTTCCAGATGAGCTAGAAATTTGAAATTTGGCAAACTTATAGCGTCTAGCCTGTAACCGAAGGGTAAATTCCAAAAAGTTAAAAAATTTAATTTTTAATCCCCGAAAATCATTCAAAATGGTGGAGCAACTTTAAAGTCGGTGCGGACCTTTCTTTGGAGGTCTCTTGTGGCTGAACGGTAAGACCTCTCAAAAACCGGCTCTGGAATTACATTAGTTTACATCTACTTGGAAAAAAAAACTCACCGGGGGTTTCAGATGAGCTAACGAGTATATACATACACATGAACTCACCTGTATTTAATGTATCAACTTTCCCGGTCCATCATTAATAGAAATATTAAAATAGAGAGCAAGTGAGAAAAATTTTCACCCGCAGTAATATTATTTCTAAAAGGAATTTATTGATTTATGGTTTAGAACAGTTTAAAAACAACAATCCCAATTTCCCCCCCTCCCCCTCTTTTTCTTATAATAAAAAAAACTATATAATTGCGGACTCTCAACCCTTTTGACTCGCCTTTCTTCTCATATATACACGAGAGAACGAATACAAATAAAGGTGGCCTATTTATCACATAAACATGGTGGCTCGGTAAATATATATATTTAATTCGATTTAATCGTTCTTCTCTCCCTTTCACAATAATTGTAGTAAAACGCGGTGACACAATCATTTGCTCGGGGCTCTGATCTTAACAAGACTGCGATGCTCAAAGAGTATCACATCTACCATTCAGCATGCTATCACTTAAAACAAAAACACGCAAGAAGACCCCAACTCCAGAAACTAGAGGTGAGGAACCAGGCCAAACTGAACAGACACAATAATATAGATTTGTAGGAAAAATGAGAAACTGATCCGTCAGAGATTGTAAACCACAGTGGTCTTGTGGTAAGGTGCTCGCCTCAGGACCCGATGTTCGTGGGTTCAAACCCAGCCGGGAGCAATGAATTTTTCTTGAACGACACAAGTCCGTAGCACAACATCCTTCAAAAGGGAAGTAAAGTCGTCGATTGTGGCTTGTAAAAACAAACGTGGAAGGTATGTGGACATAAGTTATCTTTCACGGTAAAATTGGTAGGTCCCTTCACTTGCGCTAATATAATCAGAAAGTGAACTTTAAATACCTCAAATAAATAGTAAATTATTATTATTATTATTATTAACACCGCGTCTTACTACCCGTTCGGGTTGTACGCACTTACGCTAATGTGTAATGGTGGGGTGATTGTAAGATGAAATGAAGGACCTACAGTTTAACGTGGAATCCGAACCAAGGTGGAGGCCTGGCATTCCCCATTCACAAGATGTCTTGTCAGAGGTGAAGGAAGGGTTTGGTAGTCAGATAAATCTGTGCCGGGACCGAGGATTGAATAAATAGTACAAATATAATATATTTTTAATGTGTGTTGGTATCCCTGCATAATACCATCGTTAACAAGTGGATATGTAAAGGATTCTAGTAGGAAAATATGCCTTATAAAGTTTCCTTCCTAAGAAAATCGGGGTATACAAATAATATAATGTAGGCCTAGTTTTTAATGTATTTCCTTATTTCAAAGTATCGCCTCTAACCTTTTATCCACTGTACTAGGGCGTACTAATTTTATAAACTGATTTTTTTAGTAGTATCCTAATGATAGAAAAGTGTACATGTTCGGAGTTTAGGCTCCCATGGCATTTTAACTCTCAAAAAACTAAACTCGTGACCAAATAATAACACTCGCACATTCTGACAAAAACTCCCTGATTTAATTGTAATTTCAATCAAGATACTAGCAACATCATTAAATGAGTGAGGTAGGACTTCTCGGAATAAGTCGTGTGTGAAATAGTGACGAAGTACTCATCCAGCCGAACCAAGATTGTCAAGACCGGCGAGGAAAGGTTCGGACGTAACACGTTGTTCCACTGGTCCCCCTTTCACCGATCTCTTTTCATACAGGAGTCGGTTCTAGAGGAGGGAGAGGAGGAGGTTGAATAAGAGGAAATAAACATGATAGAGGAGCCACGGCGCCATTAACAGGGATCTAGACGGACGAAGTAAAGGGGAGGTATTCAAAGAGTAGTCTCCGTCTTTATATTTGAAGTGTTGCATCTCTCCCTCTGTTGTGGGAGTCTTGGTTGTAATGAAGGTTAGGTCTACTGTCAGACACATTAATACCGTAGGAGGTATACCACAATATCATCCTTAGATGGCAGGACTTTTAAAAAGAATCATAAAAGCTCAGAGAAATAAATTGTGTTGCTTTAAATTTGATATTTAAATCGCATTTTTGAATAAAGAAACCTTGATAAAAAAAATATTTCAAAGAAATAATATAAATAAATAGGATTTGTACAGTCACATTTTCTTAATATTTCAGAGAGTTGATTTGATATCTATCAGGGCCTAATCATTTATAATTTGATAGCTTATTTTTCTCACTTAACGGAAATGAGCTAACATAGCTTAGAGCAGTATTCGCTGCACAATCCCATAGCGAGCTTCAAAAGTAATAAATCTATGTTCTAGTTTGATGGTGGAAAACATGTTTAACATTTGATAAAAACATAAAAATTGGTTGACAGGTTGTGTATTAAGTGGGTAGCTTTTCTAATTACTAACTACCCTTTGATTTTAAATTATTATTATTATTATTATTATTATTATTATTATTAGCACCGCGTCTTACTACCCGTTCGGGTTATACGCACTTACGCTAATGTGTAATGGTAGGGTGATTGTGAGATGAAATGGAGGACCTACAGTTTAACGTGGAATCCGAACCACGGTGGAGGCCTGGCTTCCCCACATTCACAAGATGTCTTGTCAGAGGTGAAGGAAGGGTTTGGTAATCAGATAAATCTTTGCCGGGACCTGAGATTGAACCCCGGCCGCCAGCACAGAAGTCTGACACCTTACCCCTAGACCGCCAGCTCACCCTTTGATTTTAAAGATTGTGATTAACGTATTAAATGCAATTAACAAGCACGATCAACTTGAATGTTTATAGATTGACTATTTTCACCGTTGACTGACAACATATCTCGTGTCACCTATGTTTCGTGTTGAGGGTACGTATCACATACAGGAAGCAGCCTAAAGGTCCAGTATGTGGGCGACCTTGAAAAGACCCCGTACGGTCGAGGCTACACCAACAAAAAAAAACCAATTAAAGAGCTTTCTGATACTTGAATCGAAACACAGCATCGCACACTTCATCAACAGTTTAGGCTTGGATTCCTTCAAACAAGCACTAGTATACCCTGTTTGTGGGGGGGGGGGAAGGGATGTCTGAAAGGCCTTTGTCCCTATCAGAATTATATTGTGTAGTAGTATTTCGGTAGGAGAAAGGACCTTACAGACTCTCCTTCCTCCCATAGACGCGTATAGTTTCCCGATCCATACAATCGATCTCTATCATTCGATACCCTCCTCCTTCCTCACAACCAAAAAAGAGGTCCTGGTGCGGTCGAGTAGATAAAGTTTATATGGAACTATTCCGCGATTACAACCATCCGGGAATTTGTGGTAAAATATAATTTATAAAGGGTTCATGAATGTTATTTATTATAAGCCTTCTTATGATAATCATGTTGGTTAACTTTTTATCAGGAAAGGTATTGTACAATCTAATTTTCATAAAAAAAGGGGCCTTATCTGATAGCTAGAAAAGTTATTAGATCTCCTTTCACGTATTCATACGTCAAGTCGTGTGATCTTCATCTGTCACCTTTGATATATATTATCAATACCTATAAAATAACACAAATTGAAATGTTATCAACTTTGGCTGCAAGGTATATGTTTGATTGTCTAAAGAGCTTTCCGATTTAAATAGGAATGTATATTAAATATTATATAAACTTAAATTGTTAGTGGGCGCTTTCTAAACACACAGTACACAGCGTCCTAACTAACTTGATTCAGAACCGTACGTCTGATAATTTACACCAAACCATGGATCGGATAACAGGATGAACCCGTATCAAAATAGCAATTACTTTTTTAAGTATCACCAAGAATCGAACCAAATTCCTCTCTACTTGTGGTCAAACTCTATAACCATTGAGCCACGAGCCCGGGCTATAGCGTTTTATTCTAGGTCAATTTTTAATGTAGCTCACGGATGAGATAATATGTCTACCTTCTGGGAGCCCCCGTGAGCCCTTAAGATTGGGATTTAGGGGACGAAAGCAAAGGTAAGTGTTTTTGTAGTTTTTATAGCAAAACATTTGTTTGGTCAAAATAAATCAAATATTGCTTCAATTCTATTCACATGGTGATATCAACAGTTCTTGAATATCGGTCAAGGATGTCCTGGAATTTAATGACCACCTTTTCCTCTCGTTTAAAAAGTTTGTCATTCAATAACGCTAAGCTCATGACAGATATTAAACAACTGTTGATAACAACATGTGAATAAAATGTTTTGCTATATAAAACGCACAAAGACTGGCCATTTCTTGTATTCCCTACAGCTACACCTTAATTGTTACTGTCCACTCACCCAAACGTGCCCCTACCTTCTTCACCAAAGAAATCAACCAGGCCAGGTCCAACCCTAAACGTGATTACACCGAGAAGAAAGGATCAGAGCGCCATCTCATACCTCCCCCTTTCTAGAGAGTTCTTTCTCGTTGGGTCGTACCATCCCGCGGTCCAATCATCCCGTCCGGTTAAATTAACAAAAGATGCGGACCAAGAGGTCTAGTCCCCCCAAAATATTTCCAAGCTAAGGATAGAAGTTATATTTGCTTCGAGAGATGATATTACTTCTTTATATTAATCCGTCAGGTCATATTAGAGGATGTAACATTTAATATAAATAGTATCAATATCTATATAATAATACTTTTATACCCACTTCGGTGATCGTATGGTCCAACGTGCTACTTTCGCAGAAGAGTGGACTTCCGATGACGGGGAGATCAAGGTTCGAATCTCGGTCGGATGTATGAGCGTGGTTTTTCCAAAAATATTTTCCACATCCCTCTCCGCGAACGCGGGTACACTTCCTCTAAATATAACCTTCACAATTCCTCAAATCATTGTCGTAATCTAGTACAAAGGCATATAACCTGAACGGGTAGTAAGAAGCGACGCTAAAGAAAACTTTTGATAATACAATGTTATCAACATTGACAGAATTCTGCTGTGGATTGAGTTACAATACTGAATAATTTTAATAAGATTATAATTTCCTAATCAATTAAGTAAACAAAACCGGTTCTAAATAATAAATTTAACCAACAAGAAGGTTTGTGAATGGTTTTCACATAAGCTACCACAAAAGTAGAAATGAACAAAAAACGGTACATTAATTAGAGTATTAGGCTTAAATTTTTAAAAGTATTCTAGACCCTACTTGAGTTTATTTTAAACAAAAAATGTATGATGATTTTATTCTGAAATTTTAACTCACACGAATACCACAAATAAATGTCTGGATCAGGAAAACAATATAATTGTCATTCTTACGTTGAATCTAGATAGAATAAATAATCCTCAACCAAGCTCACAAATTCAATCAGAAACCTGTTTTGTGGTGTACCGCAGCTTCCCTTGTCTAACAGCTACTTTTATTTACATTTTCCTCTTGTTATTTCAAATTTGTTGACTATCTAAAACTTTATCTGAACCCAGCAGAAATAAAATAAACCTAATCACGGCAAGACGTTGCCTTTTTATTCTTCTATCGCCTTTAAAACGAGGTGGAGATCATCCATATATTGGCCACAACGCAGAGCCTCGAGGAATGTAGCCTATGTGAGTAATGGTGGCAGCGGAGGGATATCTTTGTCAGAACGACTAAATAAACATGGTCAGGACAGGCCAAGGTGTGGAAGATTAGTTAGGGAGTCAACCAAAATATTTTATAAGTAGCAAAGAAGAATCACATAAACCCCAAAACAGTTTTTTTATTCATAGATACGTGACTAGGGTGGTTCAAAATGGATAGATTTACTACAATCGTACAGTTAAACTACATCTCAAAAGTTTAAGAAACAACGCAGTAAACAATAAAACAGTTTGAAAGTGGTTAGTCTAGCCCCGGGCAGTTTCCCTCCCCCCGAGTGAATAGTGATGCTCGGTGAGGGTTAGGGTGAAGGGACGCTGATGGCGTCGCCACAATGGCGCCAGCTAGACGGGGGTGGTCCAAAGTGGCAGCCTGGGGATGGATGCTGCGTGAGGGATACCACCTAGTCCTAGGGGAGGATTCACGAGTAGCGAGGGGTGGTCTCCTCCGTACTGAAGAAACGCCGTAACTACGACCGGGTGAATCATTCGGGCATATGAAGCTCTTGGGGAGATTTCTGCGTTCGAGACTTCGGACAGTCTTGCGATGGTTAAAATACGTGTCCCTGGGAAGGTCAATTTTTCTTTAATCCAATTAGTAGATATTAAGGTAGTTTGCAGGGCATGTGCCTGAATTAGTGTAGACGGGATGGAAAAACCACACTGATAAATCAAATTCAAAAACTCATTTCTCAGTTTACTAAGCAAGGATTCGGACCCCAACCTTCCTAAAAAATGACCCAGGCCACAGACTGGAAACAGTAATGGATGTAAAGGAAATGCTTGTAATATTTTCTAATAACCATAGCAATATAATAACCTTACACATACAAAAACAAGGTCATCACTTGAGTTTTAATAGCAAAACCTATTTTGGTCAAAATAAATTAAATTTCTCTTTTGTAGAACCATATACTTTAATAATTGTATTTACATGGTGACCTCTAAAGTTATTTAATATCTGTCAAAGGTGTTTTAAATTTTAAAGACAACATTTCCTCTTCATTTAAATCTTTCTCGTCAAATTATAATATGCTTACGTCAGATATTCAAGCCCTATTGATTCCGCCATTATGAAGATAATGATTACACTTTTTATTTATATTGGAGAAATATTTTTACTTATTTTTACCAGAAGAAAAGTTTTGTTGTAAAAATTGCAAAAACAATTACCTTTTCTCACCACCTTAAAGTAAATTCCAATAAAATGATGGTGTTTGTAAATTTGTGGATTTATGGTACGATGGCATAAACGCAACTTCTATACAAGATATTCCTTTCTTTTATCAATTATTTATGCAAAAATATAATTCATAATTATATATCCAGTTAATTAAAAGAAGTAAATCCAACCAGTGTGTTACTCGTGGAACGAAAATTACACGAACTTTACGGTCAGGCAAACAATTCACCAGGGAAATTATTTGTCCCGTCAAATTACTCGATTCTGGAATTGAGGCAGTTTTCCTCTGTGGAAAACAATTTAATCTTGTAGGGGTGGTACAATTTGAAAGATGAGAAGACTGGTGGGAAGGGGGTGGACTGTTGATGAGAGAATTGTAAGGTCTAAGGGAGCGTAGGGGTGGATTATGGAAATTAGAGAGGGTTTTAGGGAAGGTACTGTACCTCCCTCCATCAATGGAAAGCGAAAGATTATTTAGTCCTTTACGAACGGAGAAGAGAGGACGAAAGGTTTGAAAGATTTCTGTGGAGCATGTCACACGGTTACAATATTCTAAATGGTAGGTCTATTGATAGACTTTTCCTGTAAAAATTGAACTATTGTCTATTAGAAAATACAAACATATTTTTGGCTGTAAACATTGATAACATCTTACTATATTGTCATTTTATAGGCATTGAAAATTCTATCAAACGTGACAATTGCAAATCATATGTATTGACGTATGAATACTTAAAGGTTTATCTTGTAAATCTTCCGATGAAAGAAAGTTTTTTTAATACTGAGAAAACAGGAAAAAATGTAGCTATTATTATTTTATTGGCATCGATACATCCGTCAATGATGACAACTGCAGTTCATATGGAGTTAACGTTCTTGTATATGACCTGAAAATAACTGTATGGCTCTAGTAAATCGTGTAGCTCTCAGCTACAAAGTGGGCCAAGAAAAACCAAACCTCCACGTGTTGATACGAGTCGTTTCTATCATGAGCGTGATAAGAATGGCACAACTTTGCAATAGGCGCCGGCAGAAACCCCTTCCAGCGCCTTCTGTAACGGCTAAGTACGTCATTATTACATTATCAATTACAAACCAATCATCTACAATCCACACAAGGGAAATAAGTTTCAGTTTTTCGTGGCCCATCCGGTATAGCTGGTTCTGGGAAACTTTGCCTAATGAAATCTCAAAAATTACTAAAAACATTTGTTTTATAAGGATAAGGATTCTAATAGAACAACTTTTAACACTTGAATTACCCGCCTCGGTGACGTAGTTAGCTAACGCGCTAGTCGTGTTGAGACCCGACTGCTGAGGATGGGGAGATCGAGGTTCGAATCTCGGTCGGGTGAACTGGGGGTGGTTTTTCCTAAATTGTTTTCCACTCTCCCTCGACGCAAATGCGGGTTCACTTCCTTTAATTCAACCTTCCCAATTCCTAATCCATTAGCGTAATTAGTACTTAAGCGTATAACCCGAACGGGTAGTAAGACGCGGTGCTAAATAATAATAACAATAATAATAACACTTGAATTATCCCTGTGTACGTGGTCAACTAACTAATTACATAATTATCATTCTATTACGGCTGAACATAAACTCCATTCACGGTAGGAATTACACTCTGAAAGGTCTTTTTTCCTACCAATATCCTACTATATAATAGATTTCTGGTAGGGAAAAAGACCTTTCAGAGAGTAATTCCTACGGTGAACGGTCTTTACCAGATAATTGCTGGGGTGTTTAAGGTGTGGCAAAAGGGAGCGCAAGTATTTTTACAGTTTTTAAAGAATATCAATTTTTTTGATAAAAATAAATCAAATATTTCTCCAGTAGCAATATAGGGTTGAGTTTTCTGCACATGCTAATATCTGTCAAGGGTGTCCTAGAATTTTGTCAAAACATTTTAAATAAAGAAAAAAAAGTTTTGATAACATTCCAGGACATATTTGACAGATATTCAAGATCTGTTGATATTAGCATGTGCAGGAAACTAAACTCTACGTTGCTACTGGAGAAATATTTGATATATTTTGGTCAAAAAAAATGTAATGCTATAAAAACTGAAGAATGACTTGCACTCCCTTCTGCCGTACCTTAAGGATTCATGTAATTTTTGGGAATGGATAGTATTTTATTAAACTCAACCAACATTGAATCATACGCTTATGGAACATCTCAAAATGAATACACTAAATTGTATCATAATTTTAAATACATAATTTGAAAATAAAACCATTTTCTCCTGGAGTTCTATTCAGGTTTTATTGGTCGTAGGTCTACATAAGTGAACGTGTCAACCCAGAGCAAGTCTAATTTTCTGTTTCTGTTGAACTAACTTGATGTAACAACAAGTCACTTGTTTAGAGAAACTAATATATTACTCAAGTGAAAAATGTGTGACTTTTTTTTACTCTTGCTTTATAAGCGCCTTTCCTTTGGTTAATCTTTAACATAAAGGAGTTCATGCGTGGAGCCGCCTAATTTTTTAACAAGGCGACCATTTAGAAAGATCCGGCGTCAACTGTAGACAACAGAACGAACCTAAACTCACTAACTTACGTTCATCTCAACTCTTGAGGGGGTGCATTATACCCCTATTAAAACAATTAACGATTTATAATGCATTATTCTACGCGACCAGCACGACATTAGCACAATTTTTTTTTATAAAAGCCGTTAAGAGGAAAAGTGTTATACGGTCCACAAGTTGATAAGGAGAAGAGTTTACGTTGAAATTGATACAAACACAAATTATCATTATTAGCACCACGTCTTACTACCCGTTCGGGCTAAACGCACAAACACAAATTAAATCAAAGCTTGAAACAGTGAAACTTAAAAAAAAATACAAGCATATATATATATTTTTATCTTATAATATAAATAATATGGACCGTACTTTTTGTATATATAGATTTTCTTCTAATTTTTATTCATACCACTTTTTACCGTTTACATAATTGACTCTCATATCGTAAAAACCGCATTTATATATATGCCAAACCATAAAAACAATGCTTAATTAATGCGTATAGACTGAACGGGTAGTGAAACTCGGAAACAAAAAACTGAACCAAACAATTGTTTTGTTATTTTTTTTACTCACGGGAGTAAAATTATATCCTAAAATAAATTAAATGTACTTACAACATAATTATTACTGCATAATCTATCTAATTCTTTAATGAAAACCTCAACACGTTGGAGATTTAGGTCTATAGGTCTTTTAGCACCACTATATGCTTAAATATACTAATTACACTAGTGGTTTTACGGATTATGAAGGTTATATTTTTAAGAAGTGTACACGCATTTGCGTCTTTGCAGGTGTTTTTTTTTTAATTTAGCACCACGTCTTACTACCCGTTCAGATTATACGCTTAAGTACTAATTACTCTAATGAATTAGGAATTGGAAAGGTTGAATTTAGAGGAAGTGGACCCGCATTTGCGTGGAGGGATAGTGGACGAAAGACGTTTAAAGAAAAACCACCTGCAGTTCACTCGACCGAGATTCGAACCTCGATCCCCACGTCTTCGGCAGTCTAGCTCAACACGAAACTAGTGCATCAGCCAACTACGCCTCCGAGGCGGGTCACTCGCGTGCAGGGAGAGTGGATAACTATTTTGGTAAAAACCACGCTCAGTACACCAGATCGAGATGTGTATCTCGATCCGTCCATCGTCAGTAATCTAGTCTACTTGCGAAACTAGCGCGTTAGATCACGCAGCCACCGACGCGGGTTGTAGTTTCGTTCGTATGTTTCTTCTTTCATAAGAGATTGCCATTTTGTATTTGTCACCCCCTTCATGTTTCATTCAAAATTGATTAGAAAGACTACGGTCGGTAGAGGAGCTTCCATCCCAACTGAAAGTGGAGTATCCCGCTACAAATGAATCCCGCACGCGTGTTAAGACATGAGACGAGAGACTGCATTTTCTCCTCGCGTCACCGGTTATCAATCAGTTCAACCCTCGCACCCCCCAAAACGTACAAGTGTGTGTAAGAAGAAGCTTGACGCCAACCACTCTGATTACACCCTTATTACCCTCACACATAGCCTAGTAGGGGATGATTTATCAACCCCTCTCTTATATCTTAGACCAGGGTGTAGAAACTAGGAGTGTTTTTAGGGAACTTCACGCACAGTGTTTACAATCACCAAAGGCGTTATCAAATTAGTATTAGAAATTTCTCATGGAACACCCCCCCCCCCCCCCC
>CABEEJ010007147.1:0-33264 GCA_901482245.1 Timema douglasi | reverse complement strand
CTTTCACTGGAAATCAGAACAGAGATATACTAGTTTCAGGACTGTGCCGTGTAATCGAGCAGCCGCGGCAAGCACATTTTTGTCCTTGATTCATTATTTCATAGAACAAATCTTTCTTTCAAAAATGAAGATAAATTATATTTTAAAAAAATAAAAAATATTAAATATCACTCAACTTTACACAAAAGTATACAAATTAATACATTATTTAATGTATATAAAGCAAAGGGCATGAAGCTAGACAGAATTGCCCGCCGACAGCTCGTGAATCTCAAAACAAATTATGTTAGTGGGCTTGAAAGAAAACCTAAGGAAAGTTGCCAGGGAACAATGAATTTTTGTCATGTTTCACTTCAAGGTCGTTTGCTATTATTAGGAATTGAGGGAGGAAAGGACTGCTGCCTAATCCCACCCTTCAANAGTCTCTAGTAGAGAGCGACGGAGAAGAGAGAAAGAGAAGATTTTAGCCTGTTTGCCTCTAGGCTATCAGAGTGACACTTTCTGGTGTTGGAGAACACAAGCGATCCTAGCGGTGAGATATTTTCTACTAACCAAAGCTCGTCAGTTTTTTTAGCTGGGCTGGTGACTTCTTGTAGTACATATACATTCAACGATATGTGTTTCAAGGTAGTTTCAGTATTGCCTATTGTTACGCCTTGCAATGCGTTCTCTCTCGCCTCTCTGTTTCTCGCACTCTGACAAGCTGACAACGTTGTGTTATGAATTTAGGTATGAGGGGAAAGAGGTTTCCATCCCCAGTATAAACTTGAAACACAAACAATTGACGACTAGTATAACATCAGTATTTAACTAGACCGCGCACTGTCAATATGGTAGCTAGGTATTCGATATGCTTCGTGCATTAGCTAATGTTGTGTCGTTTTTAATCAGTACTGATATACGTTTTAATTTTTGTAACCTCGCTTTAAAAAAGGTATGTTATATTGGTTATAAAATTTTAGCTACAATTAATATGTACATTTAATTTTGTCCTTTTAGGCGTCCTTTGAGGGCCCCAAAATTAATAATTGCACCCATATAGCAAGCCGGCCCTGGGTCCGAAAGTTCTTGTAAAAGGACAGAAAGGAAACTCAAGGTGTCACGCACAAAAGAATAAAACGTGAGGAAATTTGTAAAAGGGGAGAGCACGATGAAATGTATTTATTTCCCTTTCGAAAATCTGATCTCGTAAAGGCAAAAACTAAACTCCAAATGTTTCCGGAATAATCTACGATTGGTTTGAAGTACATTTAAAATATTTAAACAGTATGATAAAACACATAAATACTTATAAGTGGGTGACTCAAAATATCGTTATCCATCTAATATGAAATATTTTACAGTTTATAAAGTGATCAGGTGATATATTATAATATTTACCAAATCATTTATAGCAAGTAATCTATGTCAAATGCAAAATATCAGCTATTTACAATTATTAATAGGCTTAGATTTTGAAATAACTAATAATATATATTACTCAAGTTAAAACGTTTATTACGGCAACTAAAAAAACTTTTTTAAATTAAAACACAGAATTATTTATTTGGAGCCAACATTTATATTTCTATAAAATGCTCTGATACACCAACATCCTTAACTAAAGGTAAGTACCTACTTCGGTGGCCGCATGGTCTAAGGCGCTGCTCTCGCACTATACTAGCCTACCAAAGACAGGGACCCCGGTTGGGTGTATTAAGAGTGGTTTTACCTTAATAGTTTTCCACTCCCCCACGCAAATGTGGGTACACTTCCTCTAATCTCAACCTTACTAATCCTTAACAAATAATTGTGATTGTTAATTAGTACATAGGCTTATAACCTGAAGACTTGGTGTTAAAGAAAAACTAGGTCTACACACAGCAATCCAATCTGTTTGTAATCCAAGGGCTTTTTTTAAGTTATATTTTTATTATCACAGTGGAACCTGGATAATTAGAACTTGAAGAGACCAGGAAAATATTCAAATTATCCAAATATTCGAATTAAATAAGTTCTTGAAAGGAATTCCCTTTTCCACTTCCTTTATCACCGCTACTTTTTCGGTCAAAGTTAATGATGTATAGGACTGTGGCACGATACAAACATACAAACACTACTGTACAGTATGTACTAAGCAAAACTAAACAAAAAATAAACAATAAAACAAAATAAACTTGCACGTCACAAGAATATCGTTACGACCAAATCACTAAGAACAGCACACGTAGCCGCTCGAGATGATCGACCTTGACTAACAGAGTACAGAACTGTACGTGTAAACAAAGAAGTATGGGTGAGCAGGGGAGGGGTGTGAGAAGGGTACTGACCGCATTCCAACGTCGCCTCCCCTGTTTATAAAAATAGAACAACACGGCGCCGCAATTAGAAGTAGGAAAACCATACTGCACAGTACATTACAACTTACGAAAAGTTTGAACTAACCAAAACAAAATTCGAACTATCCACGATTTTTTAACATTGTTTTAATACAAAATTCACGGGATTGGGCGAAAAATTTGAATTATAGACGATTTCGAATTAGACTTAATATCCTTGTTCGTGTACACATTTGCATTTATAACATTGAACTTAAGTATTGAATGTAAAGTTTGCCCTCGTATTTATATGTTTCTGGTCCAACTCGGTAGTCTTGTGGTAAAGTGCTTGTCTCAGGTTCCAATGTTTGTTGGTTCAAACCCAACTGAAGTTTACATATTTTTCTTGAGCGATAAAAATTTGTATCATAACTCCCTTTTGGAGGGAAAGTAAAGCTGGCGGTCTCATGTAGATTGTGGCTTGTAAAGGAACCCTTGGAGGTATTCAAAAATACCTTTCCCAGCCAAATTGGTATATGCTTTCTTTCTCACTAGTAGAAATTCTCGTTTACTGATATAATCAGTCGGTTCAGAAAGTGCACGCTAAATCTCTCAAATAAATAAATATGTGTCACTGTAAAATGAGGTAGTGTGCATCTTCATCAATTATAGACCCCAATAAAATAGAGTAGTGTAGTGAATGAAATCCAATGAAAGAAAGAAGAAAGTGTTTTGCCTTATTAGTCCAACACTCTCGCTGTCCACTCTCCTGCCCCTCTCCAACGAACGTAGTTTAAACTGAGAGGTGGTGTTACTCTGTACAGATAAATATCTCATTTATATGTTCCCATGCCAGTTTATCTTTTATTTCTTGGGTATTTAGGCCTTAACGACCAACCAAAATATGTTGTTTCTTTAATTTTCGGAATGGAAAATCTCAACTTCCAATCCGAATTCAGACTACACTGACGTTTCGTGTTAACAGGTGTTATGAAAGTTAGTGAAAAAACCATTCCAATAATTTATATTGAAATGCTCACACTGCCATGATGTGTTGTGACATTTTATGTGTTATCTGACGTCGGAATGCGTGTTAACATGCCGTGAAATGCATCAGCACAAGATTTGGACATCCAGATTTTCGTCAGACGTGTTAAAGCATCAAAACGTGACACTTAAATATTTTCTATTTAAATTATTTATTTGTGAGATATTGAAGGGTGGTAAACTTCTTTATTGGCATCCTAGTGTGCACTTTGAAACGCTCTCCATATTTTAAAAGTTCAGGCCATAAAGTATTAAATTCACCAAATTCGCCCCTCTTGGCACTCTTAGGATATATCAACTCTCTCGTGTGTTCCAGTGCAAATAGAAAACTAATAGCGGTTACTATCTCCTCCTTTTCATCAAGTTCCATTTTAGTACTGTCCACTTGAAAATTTGATTTAACGACCCGTACACAAAATGTTGTGATCTGATCGTAATCAAGAAGTCAACTAACAGCAATTCATATCTTAACAACCAAGTGCGTAGAAAGGTAGGGGTCCAGGGGTTTGAACCCCTCTTGAATTCACTGGACCCCAGGAATGTGTTAGACACCCCCTTAAATGGGGATCCACAAATACATATAAAAATATAATGTTTAAGTGTTTACTCTTACTACAGTTTTAATTATATATGTCATCAACCAAATATTAAGTGATTAATATTCACCTTCAAGATACACCTTGTAAAACTTCCAGTTGTAAAATTAGTTCTGTCAACATTTCAAATACTGTATTTCTTATTTTTTTCTCGTGCATTCATATGATATTAAAAAAAACAAAGGACGTTTCTTGGATTGAGCCGAGTAAGTGGGGTCCTAGGAAATAAGGCAAACATCGTTGCTATCATCTGTAAGATCCTACTTGAGGAATCACCCTAAAAAAAGAGCAGCCTAAGAACAGAACAACTGTCAGAAGTGTGGTTTTTAGCCTATGTAGGTAGGTTTGCTACTCTTCCCTCACCCATCATCTCGACATACCTACTTACTCAAAACATTATTTGCTAACTATGAAAAGTTTGAAATAACGGGCAGGGTGGGGGGTTCCAGACTACCCTATAATTTATTAGTAGACCCCTAGAAAAATGAGCTTTCTACGCCTTTGCAAACGACACAATGCACCGGATACATCAGAGCAATGAAATCACTTGAAGCTGATGTGTTGTGATATGTTAACACGAAACGTCAGGGTAGTTTATATTTAGTTTTATACCATATTTACAATGTATAGTGTAATGAAAAAAACTTTACAGTGTGAGAGAAATATGTATTATCTATATGTGTTTATATGTAATTTACTTTGTCTAGTATCAAGTGTCTTCTGACCTCTTATGCTGTAACAACAATAGTTAATATCAAGATGTATAAATATTGTGTTTTTTGTTGGGCGTCCCCCCCCCCCTAGTATCTAGGGGGAAAATAATAATTAAAAGAATTTTAAAAAATTACCTCGGCTAATTCAGTCAGTGGCACTACGACTCTCAATACTCGAGACCACTGGGTAAACTTAAAACTAAGACATGAACAATTTATATAAAATGGATTGTTGGAACAAAATGTAATTTAGACTACAATTAAAAAATGTATAAAATAACAATTGTTGGCACTTTTGTGGATTTATTACTGTTTCCCCTTTTACCACAACCCAAGCCTACCTATGGAATTCCGGGTAATTATAATTCTAATTTAACAAAGAATAAAACAGTATTGTTGAAACAACAGAAAAAAAGAAAGGATATATAATAAAAAAATTAATAATTAGACATAAAAATTAAATGTTAGTTAATTCTCTGCATTAGTCTGTCTTTCTGAAAGTAAATGAATTCTGATTTTTATAGGAGAAAAAAAAAAGTATAATAATAATTTATAATTGAAGAGTTGGCTTGGCCTCACCCCTGAATTAGTCCATATTGACACCAACTTCAGAGATTTGTTACACTTTAATAATTCGAATTCTTACGCAATTTGAAACGAAAATAAACAATCTAGTTCTTGTACACACACTTAGCTTTCCATTTTGCCACTTGTACTTTAATTCACTTTAAAATAATTTTAATTAGGAGCTCCACTAGATTTGGCTCCATGTTAAACCAACCCCGAAGAAGAAGACCTCGTCTCCTATCGAAAATCTTCCAAAAATCAAATTTAAAAATGTTATATTTATACTTCCAAGTCCAAAGAGAAAACTAATATATATAAAAGATAAAATGTTGGCTATGGACTAGGGATAAAAATAAAATAAAATTCAGGTATAATATTAAATATTGAAATATAACCCAATGAAGGTGAACAATGTTTTCACAAAAGAATTAAATGTTTATTTATATCTGTCAAAATTGAAAAGCACGCTCGTTTTGAGTTATTTACATCGAGCTTTGTTTCTTCTTTTACGATCAAATCCGCTACTCACTTGTTTGATAGAACTGCGTATGCGTTAAAAACAATCATGGTAGACGTTGAAAATAAATACAACAAGAGTGAAACCAACTTCTTAGAAGGATAATTAATATGTTTAATAAAAGGTAAGTGTTCTTCTTTAAATCAAAATTCCTTATTTAGATTATTTAAAACAGTGTTTTACGTTGTTCCTTCCGTCCTTTTATTTTATGTAATAGATGTAAATAGTATTATTAATCAGGCCGGCAACCAGCGTGTGGCCTAACTTCAAAGTGCTTAATTTCACGCGAAAATAAATCGGAAATTGTAAGTAAAAGTAGAAAACATAGGGAAATACAAGGTAGGGTGGCAAATTACGTCACAATATAGGCATACAACATATCATTGTATTCATTCCAGTAAAGACCAAACTCATGTACTATTAACAGTTTTATTATTGTCTGTTTGGCTATATCTCAGCTACGTAGTCCATTCCCTTAAAAATAAAAATGTTAAGACGGATTTTTTTTTTTACTTTTACATATGGTTATCTTTAAATCTTAGATCAGCGTTTTTAACCGGTGTGCCATGAACGGCCAGTAGTTGTGGTGCGGGAAATTGAGGAAAGATAAAAAATAAAAATTTGAGGAATTAAAATAAATAATTTTAAAGCCATGGTCAACATTATTTTTAAAAATAGATCACAATTATTAGAACTTAAGTTATTGAACTTTAAAACGCAATATGAATAATAGTTTCTTAATGAGAAAATCTCTCTTTAAAAATCTGATGGTGCACCTTGTTCAATATTTCATGACTCATGAGTTGGAAAGTTGAAAAGTCACAGCATAAATCGAATGGCCTCGGTTGCGGGTAACTTGAAAACCAAGAAAAACACCAAGCTCGAACTTGGCATAGGATTGTCTCCTTGGAACTGTAGCATGTGTTAATTTCCAGCGTACTTTCTGTTACTTTTACATATGTTATGAGCCAAACACCTTAAACCACGTGACCTCTGATATTGGTAACTTCAAAACATACAAAAAGTCTTAAAATTTGCATTGTTTAGTCATATAATGTGAGTATTTTAGAGTGTTTGAACACCAATGAGCCAAACTTACAAACTTATTCAAGAAAATCTTTAGCGTATGCATCTTGGCCTCATTAAATTAAATTTACATTATGTGCCAATCATTTTTGAAGAAACAGTGAATACCGGTTGATACTTGGACATCTTTACTGAGTTTGTGAGCCAGCTGTATGATGAGGAACTTGCAGATAGTTACTTCCAACAGGATGGTGCAACTTGCCACACCTCCAAGAGGAGCAATGCATAAATTCACAATTTTCCAGGACAGGATAGTCTCCAAAGACCTCTAACCACCTTGGTCTCACAACCTGACACCCCCAGGGAACTTTTAAAAGGCACGGTTTATACCAACAAGCCAAGGTTGATTGAGGAGATGAAAGATAACATCAGGCGTGAAATTGCTTCCATCGACGTCACTACACTACATCTCACACTCGCCAATATGGAGCGTCGGTTGATTATGTATTTTGTTGCTGACGGCACTTACAGCATCTTATATGAGGCATTTCTACTTGTCATAGGCCAAGATATGGTTTACATTATTCAAATGTGACTTTACAATCATAAGTTAATTAAAATAATAGGTGTTCAGTCTAGAGTGAATCCCCCTGATTTTCAGGTTATACGCAAATATGATAATTACTCTAATGAGGTAGGGATGAGGAGGGAAGAATTTTAGACGTAATGCACCTGAATTTGCGTGGAAGAAGAGTGGAACCATTTAAGAAAAAACAATCTCAATAGACCCGACAGGGATTTGAGCTCAAATCTCCACATCATCAGCAGGACAGCCTAACACAGTAGTGACCGCCTTTGACCATTAGGTCCTTTAAGTGGAGATTGCCATTATATCCTTTATCACAGCGTTTCCCAAACTATGTTCCACGGAACACTGGTGTTCCACGAGGTGTGATTAGGTGTTCCGTGGAAAAATTGAGAAACCATTAACACAAATATTAATATTATTATTAATAATAAATTTAAACCTAACATATTTGACATGTAATTTAAAATCCAGTTCACATTGAGTGTGGACAAGTGATGTAAAGCTAGCAATAGAGTGCTCACTTAACAAAACTAACCACTCGATTAATCATAATTGTAGAGTTTTGTACAAAAAAGTCTTTTTAGTCAACATGGATTTTGTGGTTGAAAGAAGGAACTTTAAAGCGAAAAGTAAGTTTATCTGGTACTTCACCTGTGTCTGAAGTAAATGACAAAAGTACTGTGACAACTCAAAATACCAGTGAGAAGTGCAACAAAAAACAAGAAGGTTATAAAAGACCAAATCAAAAGTATTATGAAAATTATTTGTTTTTCGGTTGGATATGTGTTGAGAACAAAGATGCTCCTGATGCGCAGTGCATTGTGTGTAACAAAATACTGTACAAGCCAATGGCTCCTAGTAAACTTCGTAAGCATTTTGAAACCAATAATCCTGAGTACCAAACCAAAGATTTAACTTTTTTTAAAAAGAAAGCGCGATACACTTGAAAATTGTCAACTTTCCATTATTAAAATGGCTAAAACGGACAAATAAAATGCAACAGAATAATCTTATCGTGTAAGTTACCGTATTGCGCTTGCTAGAGAAGCCCATACTATAGGAGAAACGCTTATCAAACCTTGGGCAAAAATATATTCTAGCAGGCATATTGAATTAAGAGTTTGGTAAAAAAAAAAACATGAGTATCTTTTGCAGTTAGATGAGTCTTCTGACGTTTCAGAACTTGCTGTGTTACTGGTATTCGTCCGATATAGTTATAATAATGTGAGTGAAGAGGACTTTCTCCTGTGTGAATCTTCGCAAGCAAAACAACTGGAGAAGAAATATTTAACCCCATCAACAGTTTTATTATAAAACATAACGTTAGTTGGAAAAAATGTATCGATATGTGTACCGATGGCGCACAGGCAACGGTAAGAAAGATGAAGGAAGCTGTAGCGTGAATCACTAATGTTGCACCTCAAATCACTAAAAACCATTGTGTTCTACATAGGCAACCACTTGCAACTAAAATACCACCAACATATCTGAAAATTGTGCTTGTTAATTAAATACAAAAAATTAATTATTCCAAATTCAGCTCTTATGAGGCTTTTTGAACTTAGTAGTGAACTACTTGTATTATTCACTTCAGATAATGCAGGGCGAAAATTTAGCGACTTTTTGACAAATTCCTCTGCATACCTTGCAGATATTTTTTTATAAAATAAAATAAAATAAAAAAAATATTTCCCTGCAAGAAAAGAATGTGGCAATTTTTACTGCAATTGATAACATTTCATCTTTAAGAAAGAAACTGTAATTATGGACATCTTCAGTATAACAGAATATCTTTGAATGCTTTTCTACTCTAAACGAATTTCTGACTAAAATAAACTCTACAGTCAATGAAGAAGTCTCCAGCGCTATCTTAAAACACTACTTGACCTTGTAATGTCCCTGATTTGACCCTAAAGAATATTTGAAAGCATTGACAATATTCTCCTCTTAATTATATATATTATTTGAATTTTATATTTTATTACTTGGCGCTTAAAGCACGACTTATTCTAAATTATTCAGTTATGATAGTTACCAGATTCTAACTAGGAAATTACTAGCTATTTCTTGTTTTTAAGTTCACACCCTGAAGTTAGTAGGCATCAGTTACTGTAACTAACTTCAGTGTGTGACGTAAAGTTGAGTCAAAATTGCAATGTAAAAGTATTTTTTTAAATTAACTTCCTGCTCTCAAACAACCCAGAATAATGTAGATGTTCAATTTGAGGCAGTGTCCGGTTCTAGGCCATTCTGTATGCTTCTATACGTTTTCGTGACCTATACATTCTAGTAAATTCTATTGGACTGAGCTATATCACAGGTGGTGAAATTTCAGAGCTCACTGTGATACCAGTCATTATCTCGGACGGACGTGGGTTTGGCGCTCGCTTAGATTGTGCGCAACATGTTCATTTTTCTACCCAAGTATCAATGTTACTATCATTGAATAAACTAATATCAAACTATATGACGTTATTTATTTCTATCACAAAATGTGAAGCCCAATGTCGGGGAATAATAATAATAATAATAATAATAACTATTACGTAAGATAGCAATAGGTGCACAACGTGGACTCATAGCAATAGACTTCGAAACATAGTGGCATAACAATTAGCGGCCCAACGTGTGACCAGCTAATTAGTAACATTACAAATGGTGTCCAAACGAAGGGCCTGTTACGGGAGAGCTACAACCCGCAGTGTTTTTTTTATTAAAATATTTTACTTCTAATAATAACCATAATGCTTGGTCATGTAATCCATTTATAATTACAGCCAAACCAGTGAGTTTAAATGAACATGATTATGAAAGACTAATTGACTTGGCTTCTGACTCTGATTTAAAATAAAAGGTTAAAGGGAAAGTCCAATAGAAGAGTACCCGAATGTGGCTAAGCGTGTGGTTCGAGTGCTCCTTCCTTTTGTACAGCTTATTTATGCCAAATTGGATGTTCATATTATGTTGCAACGAACAGCAAATATAGAAATAAATTTGATGCTGCACCTGACATGAGGATTCAACTTTCCAGCATCATTCCGGATATGAAACAAATTTGTGAAGAAAATAAGCAGAATCATCCATCCCACTACAAGTTTTATTTATGCTTTAAAGATTTGTTTTTGTTTTAGTAAAATAAAATATATGTATGATAACTAAATTTAAGTAAATTTTAACCAAGATAAAGAGTGTTACGTGAACCGAAATTTTGGGAAACACTGATTTATCGATACAGAGGGAATCCCATAGCAAAAACAAAACCTTAGAATATATTCCCATGCATTCAACAACGTCCAATATAAGGGGCATATATATGCCATGTGTATTAATAGACTGTGATACTAACAAAGAGTTTATTTGTTTCTCGTGGTAATGTCCAGAAAATATGAAGTATTAAGTTGCGATGGAAATGTTTCTTGCTTCGCACCGCGTCTTATTACCCGTAAGGGCTAACCGCATATTTACCCTAAATGCGATAGGGATGGGGATGGTAGAGTCTTAGATTAGACGTAACCGCATTCGTGTAAAGGGAGAGTGAGAAATCTTTAAGATAAATAACCCTCAGGAAACCCGTCAGGGATTTGATCCATGACTTCTCTGTCAGTGTCAATCCAGTCAATTTCGAGGGAAAGTGGCACCTTAGACCTTTAAGACCACCGATGCGGGTGTAAAGGGTGTTGAAATAGTATTGTTGTAGCATAATAAATCATAAGTTTTAATCTATGACTGACCTACATCAGTGGTTGGATGGTCTAAGGAATCAGTCTTGCGATAAACTAAACTTCCAATGACGAGGAGATCGGGGTTCGAATAAAGTGTTTTCTAAATGGTCTCCCACACTCTCCATGTAAATGTTGGTACATTTTATATACTCTACCTTTCTCATCCCAATACAATTGTGTAAGCAATGTTTATTTATTTGTGGCATTTAAATAGTAGACTTAACAAGAGAGGAAGGTCCGGGATAAAGGTTTGTTAATCACAGCATTAAATAAAGTCAAACTCTGAGTATATTCAGATCATTGTATTTGGTTTACAAATGAATGATACCGGAGGTGTTACTTGCACCTACAAACAAAAGTGTCTGAGCATGTGTTTACTGCTTGTTCAAGAAGGGAACTGGGTAGAAGTCAATGCCTGGCTTGGGCGCTGGAACTGCTGGGCTGTACCATATGCACCCGGCATTGGCGGGGTAGTCGCACGTGTTCAACTGGAACACACACAAACATACATTGTTTGATTGCTATCAGGACAATGGGAATTTTCGCAGCTGTTAGCATAGCTCATCTAGCTACAATTCATCTAGGGAAGGAGCGCTACCAGATCTACTCTCATGTATTCATTCACAAAACCATATAATCTATAACACTATATGTTGGGATGATGTCACTTTTGGCTGTCAAAACTTCCACAACAAGCCATTTGATCTGAATTATTATTTTTCTTTTAATTGTTTTTACATTTTTGAAAAACAAACTTATGAAAATAACCGTTCGGATGTTTCTTTTTTTTTTGTGGAGGCGACGTCTGTGATTCCCTTAAAATTGTTTTGAAAGCGAGAGCTTCTAAAAGACTTCCTTCTATTTATATTTATAAAGATGACTAACAGGATGAAATTAGTGTAGTTGATAACGTCTTACAAGCACTGTTCAGTTATGTTTATGCACATATGTTTACAAAATAAAAACGTTTCAATTGAAAACTTAAATTTTTATTGCTCTCATATATAAAAACACTATTTTTTAATCATTTCTGGTAATCAATTAAAAGAATATATAGTGTGAATTTAATAAACATTATTATATTATTTCCTGAACTAAAATATCTCTTGTTGCAACAACCGCAAAAAAAAAGGGTATTTCAATTTGTTGCGAAAAAGCAAGCTATACCGTCATCTTTAGGGAAGTATTAATAGATGCGTTTGATAACGCTTTTGATTGACAATATTGTATTAGGTACTAAGATAATAATAATTATTTCCACATAGGTTAACATTAGTGACTTTCAACAGATCTTTGCAATAAACATCTTCTGCTAGCTTTCAGTTACATCCACTCCTACTCTACATAGACCCGGTAACACTATCTGAGAACTACAATAAGGGGCACTTAAAAGGGTGGGTGAAGTGGGTAACCCCCCTGGGCATTGGCCTCAAAGGGGTGCCGTACCACCTATGTTGAGTAAGAAATAAATAAATAATAGAAAACCTATTTTATAGGTTTAGGGCAGATATTTTTTATCGAATACAGCCCTGTTGGTGTTCGTTTGGCCAAAGCAAGTAGTCTAGAAACGTGTATATTCAAATTTTATGGGACCAGAACCAATTTGAATGGTTTAAATCCCGGTTAATCAGTAATTTTTGAAATTATTTACAGTTAGAGATGGGGGGGATTGTAAACTGCAATAGTTCCCTGAAATAAGACATTTATTTACAGAGTGTTACAGGAGGAATAACCGAGGCAAAATAAAGCCGATAACTGTTTTGTAACTTGCGAGACATGGATGTAATAGCAACTTTCAGTTAATATTAAAACAGTTTGTTTTTTAGTTTCTGGCGCCTGGAAAGTGCTGAACGCTTTGAGATCAAGACTAACGTAGCTACTGCAACGATCTTCTGAACATTATGTCCTTTTGTAGTTAAAGTGAAGGTTATAAGACAGCACGCTCGTAAAAGTATTAGCAAATTCTAAGAGTTAGAAAGTATTGACCTCTCTAATGTCAAGACTAATGTGGTTACTACTACAGCTACCTCTTCAATATTATCTTAGAGTGGTGTTGAAGTTTAGAAGTGAAAGTAGTGATCGTTAGCTGTTATCTAACCTCGCAAAAGGTGTTACCTAAAGCTCCAGTATTATTACTAAAATAGTTACTAAAGTTACCATCCAAAAATGTGTTACCTTGGAGTTCCAGTGAAGGTTAGCAGCGCACTCCATCCTCACGGGCTTGAAACCAACACACTCGTAGAAGTGGTGGCAGTCCCTAATGTCAGAAAGGTACTGAGAAGACCAGTAGTAAGTGGAGGTAGGTGTACATCTGGGGGTGAAGATGTTGATCCACTCCTCGTCAGTGATGAGGTTAGCAGCTTCCTGAGTCAGAGCAGAGATCTGCTCGTCGGTCAGGACCTTGTCCTCGGCACTCACGGCCAGGACGAATAGGGCAAGTACTGCGAAAACTGAGGATCAAATGAAAAATTAATCAAATTAATATATAAACAAATTAATGCAGTAATTTTATTATTGCCTCGTATATTTTATAATATTAGATCTACCTTGTTTAAAGTGTAAAGATGTGCAAACACAATTATTGAAATATGGTCCCCCGCGTCGTCAGACCATTGGTCTGATGACAAATACAAGAGTTAATTTTACATTCATTATAACTCAATTTTGTGTAAAAGTAGAAATATCATATTTGTATTGTTTTAACACAGACCTTATTTTCTATACAAATCATATATTATTATAATGAGCAAAGTGTTTGGTTTGAAAACATATTTATATACATACAAATTCAACAAAAATTTGGATACAATCATTTTGGCGGGAGATTAGGGACACAAACATGAGTTGTTTGCTAAACATTGTTAGGTGAATATTTTCCTATCTGTGAGAGTTACGTGAGCGTGAGAAACGTTGTCAATCATTGACTCATTCATAAGATTGTTAAAGGGCCTAGATAGATTAAAATCTATATGAATTCAGATTCGTTTATGGCATTTTAAAGTAGAATAGAATAGAAGGTCGTTATAAAATTGGTAAAAACAGCCTACGAAAATAGATGGCTGTATGGATGGACTGTAATAGTCCGACGACCACCCATGTAGCATGTGACTTAGATTACAAAAATCCAAATATAATAGTGTTATTATTTAAGTTTATGATATAATAATAACATATCTTTATTTTTAGAATTTTAAATCTTGAAATGGTACATTTAAAATTTATTCAAATGTCGTTTTAGTGGGCATTTTGAAGGGGTCCAATTCCCCTTGGCTACTTGCCTGAACTTCATTGGTAATTTCTCATTTGACTGTATTATGTTATAAACATATAGCGATTAGCGATCATCTATAATATAAACAATTTTTTGTTTTCCTCATCTAATTACTTGTATTACTGTTCATTCCAATACCTATAATAGCAAATAACCTTCACTTTAATAAAATTTCAACTTGTCATAATCTGATACAAATCTATAACTAAATCATTTCCAAATTACCTTTCATGGTGTTTTGTGTTCTGACAATAGTTAAGAACTGTCTATAGCGACCGACCACAAACCTTTTATAACAGAAGTGAACATGTCAGAAAGTGTACATCGTCAAACAGTGAATCCCACGTCGTTTCTGATGACAGACATTGATGGTTGACATGTGTCAATATAATCTCAAGTAGCTGTCTTATTCTTGTAGAGGTTGATGTGATTTCGATATGATAGATTCAATGTAAGAAGGCTACAAATCAAATTATTAGTGTATTTATTCGTCTGTAAGTTTCCAAACTGCAGGCTTTAAATTATTTACTTTTTGATGGCAACCCATATTTGAGAGAACAGACAGCAATAAATTTAACAAAGTTAATATTTCATGCCTACACTAGCTATCCAATTACATCACTTGTCATCATTTAGCTCCTTTTTTCCTTCACACTTCGTAGACAATGACAAAATAACTGATAATTAATAGGTGACATATTTATCTTACCTTCATGATTTGATAAACAGGGAGATTACTAAACTCTTAGCTTGATATCGAGTGGAGATTTTGATTTAAATTATAGGATGCAGTAGTAATAAAAAAAGGCATATTTAACAATGGAAAAACCCACGCCCGTGTTTGCATGCAGGTGCTTAACCAGGATTTCCACAAGGGAGGGAGGGGGGTGGCAATCAATAAGTCGTCACCCGAGAATGCAAGTATTCTATGTCCAATTGTCCACTTTTGATCTTGTGTATAAAACCAATGTTACTGGATGACAACTCGAGTTTGTATCTTCTTAATTAATTATATAGTAGTCTCAATTTCACCGTAGGTGAATCATATGCATTCTTTGTAAACGTAAACACCAAATATCTCAAATTTAACAATTTTGGAGATAGAACATTTGCATTCTCGGGTGACGAAGTGGAAGTCCGAGAAAATGTGAAATCTGAGCATTTAAAATAACGCTATTCATGTTTATTTTGTGAGCAGTTGGTAGCTTGGAAGGGGGTGTTGTAAAAATTAAATAAGAATAAATGAATACCTAATATCTCAGTACAATAAAATAGAAATAAATCAAATATAAATATATAAATGTACGTATTAAGGGGGAGTAGGGCAATACACATTTTCAAGTTGTTATTATTACAATTTTTGTTTCAAATTAAAATATTTGTAAAATATAACATTTATAGGAACTTGTAAATATGATCATAAAAATTATTAGTTCATATTTTTTTAAATTATATAGTTAGCAGTTTTTATGTATCTGTTGTGTTAAATAAGATTTATATTTCTGCAAAGTTACATTTATAGTCAACTAAAGAAAAACAACAATCATTAATCACAAAACATCACTAAAGACAATAAGTTTATAGCACAAAATATCTTCACTCTTTTGACCAGTCTTGTAGCACCATTCATTGAGGCTTTAGTCTCGCCAATAAATCTAAAACCTCACTGGCATCAACTTTTATCAATTTATGAATATTAGCAAGCACTACGCCATTGAGGCGTTGCTCGTTCATTGATGAGCGTAAGTAGGTTTTTTGTCTTCGTAATGTAGAGAAACTCCTCTCTGCTGTAGCAGTGGCTACTGACAAAGTTGCTTAAAGCTATAACAACATTTTTATGTTAGGGACAAATTGGTCGCAGTAGCTAAGGGACTCAACTGCAGTAACTGGAATATCTGTAACTCCATTCCACTCCTTCCGCCAAAGAGCGAGTTCAGCTCTTAGTTCTAGTCATAGAATTTGCCATCATATCGAATTTGTAAATAAACGCTGCATTTAAAATCTTCGCTTTTTCGTGTTTACCGAATTTAGATGGAATAAGTGCTTCAAGTGGCAAAATTTCAGAAAATTTTGAGTTGAACCTACATTTTAGTTCCATGCCATCCTAAACTAATCCTCAGGTTTATTTGATGTGACATTCAATCGGTTAATTTGTCGGTTGCATATTATTGGTATGGTTATTTAAGTTGATACTGAAGCTGCTCATTGATAACTGTTTACAAAAAGCAACTTAAAAAAGTATTAAATATTGCTTCTCATATTCATGAAAATATTTAACAATGTTTCAACATTTGACTTAGCAGATGAAAGATCCTGGTTTGGACTTTGTAGGTTCTTTCTTAGTTGCAGTGTGTAGGAGAAGCAATGAACAACGAGTTATAATGAAACCAGGAAATCTCCTAGTCTGATCACAGAACTGAAATACGCAGCTTTGCTTGCAGTATAAGCATCTTGGTCATGCTCTAGTTCTGCAAGAGCAGCCACAATAAAAGGAAACACTTCTTGAAATGGAGTGACCCATCTTGTAGCACACAATAATTTCAGTTTGGTATTTTCTGGTGGAGAGAGGGTGTCAGATTCATAAATCATAGTGTCTAGTACACTACTCTCTTAGGCAATGCTGACAAAAAAAAGTAGAAATTGAGCCCAGTATTCCCATCATGTTCTTTATATATGGCACATCGCAGGATTTAGAAATGCATAGGTTTAGTGAATGATTGGAACAGTGTGTGCAGAGTGCCATTGGCTGATCCTTTAAGATGAAAGCCTGCACACCATTAAACTTCCCTGACAGATTTGACCCTTCATTGCATATTTGCCCACGGACATTATTGTAGATTAAGCTCAGGGTCTTCAATTCTTGCTCAATTGCTTCCTTTATTTGTATACCTATTATGGAGATCATTGTAGCTAAACCCAAAAATTCTTCTTTAATAATGAAGGTCGTCATATTCACATATCTGATACACAATTTCAACCGCTTTGTTGTGCTGACGTTTGTGGTTTCATCACATAAAACTGAAATATATTTCGCATGATTAATTTATTTGACTATGGCCGTGCGAATAACTTTCCCAATTCATGAAATTAATTCATTTTTTATAATAGGGCTTGTCATAGTACAATTGTAGTTCGCTCTCTGAAATTTATTCTGTGGGTCTTTATCTCCTGAATTCATTCTAAACGCTAGAAGACCTCGAAAAACGCCCTGAGTGGACCATCATCACGGTGATCTCTTGGTGTTAAATTATTCCGGGCGCAGAATAGTGTGATTTTTACTATTGGAATCAACCTTTTTCTGAATGTCTCAAATTGCTGCCTTGTTCTTATCAATCAATACTTGAATTGTCCAAGTGTATTTTGATTCATAGATTTAAAAAAAACTCACCTACTTTTTCGTCTGCAAAAATATGATATTGCGTGGATGCGTGAACTCGCAAATCTTCAAGGGCATTTTTAAACTTCTGCAACGTCTCCTTCACCAGAGAGTTTAGTGGCTGGAAATGTAAAAGAAATAATTCAATATCTTTGTAAAATAATAATGATGATGACAGTACAATCGCATTTTACAATGTGTGTACAATATTTTAAAATGTTTAATTCATATTTTTTACTAAAGTATGTATATACTTGCTATTTATTATGATAAACTTTTGCAGAATACAATTTATATCACTGCAGAAAGTTACGTGGTTTCACTCCAACACCGGCTGAAGGAGCAAACAAAACACAAAATTTGCAGAACCCTCCTCTCTTCAGATCACTGTGTGTAAGCCAGTGAAATTGATGTGACCAGACCTTTTGAAATTTCCTCTGTTGTTTGCCTTGTTGAGTAGCTGGGAAAACGAACCCTGATTCAGATTGCCACGTTACCTTCAAAGACCGAAATGTATCTCTTGGTTCTAAAACCCTACTAACACAATAACTGATGCCATTAGTATGTGTGGATATGTTTGATGGAATCTGCAACAATGCATTATAGTAAGGGACATTAATAAATTAAATATAATATAAGGTAATGAAACATATCAGTATAAATTTAGAAACTTACCTCACTCCTAGCTTTGTTTTCACGAGAAGAAATGTCTTGGACTATTGATTTTTCCGTCTTTTTCTTTTTACAATAAAAGAACGAATATCACCTGATACACTTCTCTTCGTTTTGCTTATGCCGGGATTACGATCAGCTTAACGTTAACTTAAAGTTAGCTTAACGTAGCTTAACGTAAATGATATCCTCGTGTCTTTAAATGAAAGCGATCATGATGCAATTAAAAGAACGTTCACTTGCAGTTAACTTAACGTAATAGATGTCCCGGGAGGTCTTTCACGTTAAGTGAACGTTACATGAAGGATATCACGTGATCTAGCCAGCCAATCATTATGCAAGTGACGTATACAGGGCTATTTAGTAATTCATGTGTTGGTTTTATGACCAAGGTCTACTCTTTATCTTAAGTTCTAGTGATCAGACATTGAAACAAAATAATTAAACTAAAATAGGAAAGCTAAATTTATCAAAAAAGTTTTGTAATAGATATGTATTATATCGATTGAAAACTATCAACATTCACATCTCATCACTTTACAAATAGTACACATCACAGATCATACTCGAGAATGCAGATTTTTGGCTCAAGTTGTTACTTTAAGTTACGTGAATCGTGATCACAAATCCATTTCCTTAAGTTAAGTGAACCTTAATTGAACGTCACGTTAAGTTAAAATTATGTTGATCGTGATCCCGGCATCATTGAGCTGGACGCTAACTGTGCCACGCTTGCGTAGTAGGTATTGTAGCGAAGGTGATTTCGTACTCTCAAGTTAGGAGAGTCGAATACGAGTAGCTGGGGGGTGTTCGGGTGTATAACTATTAGACCAACTTGCTACGTGCAATTCAACAATATTTATTGAATTAAATATGTCGAATACTTTTGTAGGCTAAATGCTTTATGTTTTTTAACTTTGTGTCAGTGTAATCGATTTACTATTTACTAACATGCTATAAACTACGAAACTGACTGAAAACAAAATATGTTTACTCAAACTGTTGGACGAAATGTTATCTAATGTTTGCTGTGGTCCTATGAGCCCGCTCAGCCTTCTCTTGGATACATGCCTGCTCGCATATTCTAAGGCGTTACTCTTCCATTGAACTAGACTGCCGATAATGGAAAGATCGAGGTTCAAATCTCTGTCGGGTTTACTTAGGGTAGGAATGTGAAAAAAGTATTGATACTGGACTAATATAGATATTTTCCTTTCGATATTAGTATTTCTTTACTCGATACTTTTTTTCGATACTTTTACTGGTATTAGTACTCAACTATGGTATGGGATCGGTATCAAAAGAAATATTTTTTTTTTGTCATCTTCACTCATGCTGGGATTAAATGTTTACTAGGGCGGACTGTGGAGGAAGAACAAATGATACTAGTTCTAAATTTTCACTCATTTTCTGCAAGACAAGCAAGAAGCAACTTTAGCATTCAATCTCTTCTAGCTTATCATAATTGCTAGCTGTTATTTCATCTTTATTTATCAGTACAGCCTGATGCCTGACCAGGTAACGGGCGCGAGTAGTGACCAGCCTACTAACCCTTTATCAATGAGCACGGTCATCACAAACTAAACAAAAGAAGCTTTTGTAGATCTCAATGAGCTCAGTCAACAAAAGCTATGGCTACATGGAGCCGACCTACACCGCACCGCATTTTCTAGCAAGTGGCTACACGGTCCGCACCGCAAAAGTGCGTAGCAATGGATCTCTCGACGATTCGTCCGCGCCGGTGCGGTGTGGGCTTGTGTAGCCACTTGCATTTAAAATCATTCCACCGGAAAAATGCGGTGTGGTGTGGTGCGGCTCCGTGTAGCTGGTCCTTTCGGGGCCCCAACAAAACGAAGCAGAAAAGTTTATATGCTTTGTTTAAGCAGTCGAAGCAGGACAGGGCATCCATTTTTCTAGTGTTTGTTAATAGTTAATTATTTATCTTGATAGAGTATATAAACCATGAATGTAGTTGAAAAATGGCACCTCCCAGAAGTGAATCAATGAAGTTTTATAAGAAGTTGAATAACGAAAAAACATATTTTTAAAATTTGTTTTAAAATATTAAAAACCATTATAATTTTCAGTGTCTGAACAAATATGAAAATACAATTATGGTACAGAAGTTGGAATTATTATTACTAAATATAAAATATTACAGAATGAAATTTTGATACCAGTACTTACTTTTATCGATACTTTTCTGTCGATACTAGTACGGTATCGATGTTTTTCTTCCGATACTTTTAATGAATACAGAATCGATACTTTTCTTTCGATACCACATTCCTAATTGAGGCTGGTTTTCCAAAATGTGTTTACCAGTCTTATTCCCCTAATTATCACTTTACTCATCCCTAAAACTATTAGCGTAAATCGTTCATAAAAAGTTAACCTCTTGTTTTTGTAATACACAAATTTTAACAAACTAAGGATGCGTCAAAACACCTTAAGAGCATAAAGAGATTATTTAAATACGCAGAAACATAAAATATTATATAAGATTATCAATAATTTTCAAATAGAGGAAAATTAGCCTAATATCGCACCCATGTTAAAAAGCATAGCTTATGAATCCATTGGTCTCTAATAATAAACAATTACCATTGTTCTGGTTTTATTTGTTAGTGCCCTAGTGTATTGCAAGGTTGCATTTTGGTTTTATATGTATATAAAAATTAAATACAAATCATTTCAATTTCTGGTTTAATAAATATAGTGTTCCTAATTTCGCCAGGGTGTGAGATATCAGGCTCTCAATTATGTTACCTTTAAAATTATGTTAGGCATGGTAGATAAAAGTCAAGAAAGCATTTAGTTCTAAGAAACTGTTTTAATATTGCCATTGTGTTTAAGAAAATGTTGTACTATAAAATTCCATAAAAATATATCAAAATTAATAATCCTTAAAGCTCAGAAACATTTAAAAAAATTGTTACATGGAAAACTTATTTCAATTTTTTACCTCCATTTTTGAGCATATAAGCTTCCAAACAAAAGTCACAGATAAATGATTTATAATCGTCTGTCCCTGAGCATTGATTATGGCACCAAATACGACACTTAGTGCAAATAATCCATTGTTCTCCCTCCCTGTCGGTTGAATATGACTGGTTACAGTAAGGACATTCACAATCATCTTCACTGTCCTCGTTATCTGTGGATACAGTCAGAGGCTCAGCCAACTCTTCTTCACTTGATTCTGAAGATAATACTTTCAGTTTATTCCTTTTCTTTGTTGCACGTTTCCTTTCTTTTGTCTTTTGGAACTGTATTCTTCTTGCTAGCTCGTTTTATCCTTTCAGATGTTGATTTTATCCCTGGTTTCTTGCTTCCTTTAATTGCTTTAGCGTATTTTTTTTTTCTTTATTTGTAATGTCTTCTAACAGCTGGTTCTTGTAAAGCGAGCTTGTAAGCACAGTGGCAGGACAGTTTGGTCTTCCTCTCACTTTGTGGTTTGAGCTTGTACTTTTAAGGAAGGAAGAGGGCTGATATCAGCTGGCATTATTTTAGTAGTCCCTAGAGGCGATGGATGAATACTGCTAGAACCAAGATGTTGGATACTGATAAAACTAGGTTGTTGGATTTATCTATAACCAGGATGTTGGATACCGCTAGAACCAGGTTGTTGGATTCCACTGGAATAAGTTTGTTGGATCGTGCTAGAATCAGGTTGTTGGATGCTATTAGAACCAAGTTGTTGAATTCCGCTATAACCAGGTTGTTGGACGCCACTAGTTCCAGTTCGTTGGTTGTTAGATCAGAAGTATAGTCAACAGCAGCAAACTCATGCGGTTGAAAAAATTCACGGTTGAGGGGAAATAAGCCAGTTTTCCTGAAGCCATGTTCTGTTGTCCCAACTGTAGCTGATTTGTTGTAAGCTTGACCAAACAGCCTTGCTATTTGATAGTGAGTTACAACTCTACCTATGTTTTGCTTGAGCCAAGATTCTATTGATTGCGCGTAGTAAGACTTAAATGGTGCCATGGAAGCTCTGTCAAGCGGCTGCATTTTGTGTGAGCAGTGGGGTGGCAAACTTACAATATGCACCCCATTATCTCGGGAAAGGTCTAATAATGGCAGGCTTCTGGTATGTGAGTAATGGCCATCCAAGACGAAAACCATAGGATCGTCTTTGAAGGGCTTCATATTGGCCAAGAACTGCTACTGAAACCATTTCAGAAAACTTTCCATTTCTGTCCATCAAGATGTATGGCACGCTGCAGTACTTCCGTTTAGGGCCTCATCAAGGAGCTCTGGTTTCATATTTTTTCTAGGAAACATCAGGAGTGGTGGAATAAAGTGGTCCATTGCACTCATGCATGTAACCATTGTCACCAAGGAACCCCTCTCTGCTAAAGTAACTGCCCCAACTTGACGCTTCCCCTTTAAAGATATCACTTTACTAAATTTGTGCTGTACAATTTTCAGACCTGTTTCGTCGCAATTGTACAATCTGTTTGTAGAATTTTTAATTAATTTGAGCAGAGGCTCGTATAGGTCAAAAAATATGTTAACGTTTTCTCGAGTGAGGCCTTTGACTCTTTTCATTGAGGTCGCTTGTGGTTTCCTTGGGCTAAGTCGGGGATACCTTCTCAAAAATGAGCGCAGCCACTTCCATCCAGCTGCTTCATATCTCTTTCCAAATGGATTCAGAAGGCCATTTTTTTTCAGGTAACTGGAACGACATTCTTTTAATATCTTTGGCCGTCAGCCCATAAAAGCCAGACTCCATTTCCGAGCAGTATTTCACTAATGCTTCCTCTAATTCACTATCAAGTTCTGGTTTCCTACCAAGTTTTGTAGTTACTAATTTATTTATATCTCTTTCATCACAGCTTACTTTGTCTTTTAATGTGAATTTGGGGATATCAAAGTGCTTGGATGCACGTAGTAAACCCAATTCTTTAACTCTGACAGCTAATATCGCCTTTGTCATGTTTTCTGCTGACCATTGTTTCCATTGGGGTTTTTTTTACGGCATCTGAAACAAAAAGTTACTCTATGCTGCGAGTTAAATAATATTTTTACTGTGCATAATACCACACAGTGTGGTATTATGGCAACACCAAGGAGGCCATATTAGGCACACTGAGAAAATTAAATATGGTGGACGTTGTGTTATGAGTTACAAGTTGACGTTATATCAAATGGGTCAACACTCACCGACACCCATGATGAGCTACAACATGAACTCCAACATCAAAGCACGAGCTCTGACCTCCACTCTCCAACTGGCACAATTGACTGAGTGGAGCCTTCAACCGACTGTCTGCTCGGGACTCGATCCGCGGCCGGCCGGAAACGATTGAGATTCCACGCGGCCATATGAAGCTATCACTTCCGCTGGTAGCACAACCTGGAATATTCTAGGTGGTGCCAGATGCATTCTTGGCTGTTATGTTTGTTCTATCGTCTTACCCCCTCCTTCCCTTGCCCCGTCTCTCTGTGGATACAAAAATGTATATATAGTGATCACGCTTTTGCATAGTCACTTATTATACCACCGACCGAGCTTGGTGAGGGCGGCGACTAGGGGCCGTGATTTATTTAATATTCAAAATTACATTTTCGGCATAATTAGGGACATCTTGTCTAAATTATTGTTTGGGACCTATAAATATTTAGACTTAGAATTATGAAATGTTGCGCGCAGGTCAATGCGAATGCGCTTGCATTCTCTCTCTTTGTACGAAATTTAATTCATTCTAATTGTACTATTTCGTTTTGTTATACATACATAATGTATATTTAATTTCATGTATATATTTTCGGTCACGCCTTGGCGTACTCCGCGTCTCGGGCTTACCGCCCGTCCCTTCTTGTTTTCGTATTGAGTATATATGGGATTATTTAGTTATCTTTTTAACTGAGAGCACAGGGCACTTAGGTGTTAGAGTTGAGACTTGGCCTTACGTCTTATTCTATCTATTGTTTTGGTTCAACGTTATGTTGATTTCTTTAGATCTAAAGGCGCGTAAATTTTTATCTTTTTATTGCCTAAATTTAGATGTTTGCTTAGAGTTGCAATGTAGTATGGTTGCTTGAACTTAATGCTATAACCGAGGGAACCATAGAAGGAACCATAGATGTCCATGATGGCGATTAATATTACTGTTGAACTGACAACCAGAATATAACCAACCATATGTTTCCCTTTTTTATTTTTAGACATTGTAATGTCAATTAATTCCTTTATCTCAGTAGAGCTATTTATATCTGAGAAGAGAAGCGCTTTACGCCTTATTGTTATATTTTGCTCGAATTATGTATTTGCCTTCTATTTGGTCCAAAATAAACAAACAATGTTTATGATTGTTAAATTTCTTGTCTGGTTTTCCCATCACACTTCCAATAATGATAGTTACAAGAGTTTTACAGTTGCAGTTGCAGTTATAACAATGGCCACAGCTAAAATTACAGCTGTGACTAACAAAAATACGTTATACACAGATGTTATTTGTGCAGTTACGTTTAAAATATCACCTGCCTTCATTGATAACACTTGCTGTTTAAGTGACCTCTTGAAAATAATTTGAAATGGAGTAAAATCTTTTAAAAAATCACTGAACACACAGATCGCTCTAACCACTCTCAATTCTTCCACTAGACTGGTATTTGGCTCAGAGCATAGGGTTAAGCCTGACACTGCTATGTTGCAGCACCTACTGGGGAAGATATCATCGTGTGCAATATTAGGAAGGTGTGCGATAATACGCAAATCCCCCCTAATATATAAAAACAGCTATCAAAAAAATAGATAAGGCATATTGTGTTGGTTTTTATAAAACCAAATAATATTGACTAGCGCTGGTCCTTCAAATATTTTTTTACATACGTAGGCTACAAATTTAATTCTTTTTTTATCCATTTCACCTTTAACAAATTTTATAATGGGTGCATTTTCGCTTATGACTGGCACCAGCTTGGAGGCTCTACAAGACAAGTTGAGACAAGAATAGATCGTGACCATGAAACCGTGAGCTAGTACAAGCGGTCATTGACCCTGTTCATTTCCTACCCCGTGACGTCGCTCTAGGGAGAGAGGGGGTGGATATATAGGAGGGCACCCGCTTGGTCGTCTATTTATAAGCGTTTGTAGAGCGGTTCAAGATGGACAAGTTACAGCAGCTGGTAAATATTGTTAGCACCATACAGACAGTAAAATTGTATGATCTAACCGTCTATCAAAAGTAATCGGTGGATAAATTAAAAGCGGCCAATACAAATTTCTGGAGACGCCTAAGTAGCCTATATAGACGGGGAATTTTCTGTATTTTTACCCTGTCATTTTGGTACTCTCAGATGAAGACGTGTGCGAGCATAATAACGAAAAACTGGTATTTAGCTGCGCTGGAGTAAGGCCCGATTCACCTACCATTGTGAACTTAGAACGCGTTTAAGAGACGGGGAGGGCATAAGAGTCAAGCAGTTAACAACAACAGCATTGGATAGCTGGGCAGTTAATATATGTACACCGTATCGCACGGTGGACCCTACAAACCATCCAGCACGTTTAGCTCTCAGGTACGCTCACCATGCTTAGAACCAGCTATATTAATTTAATGTTTGTGGGCCATACGATTGTGGGACGTGCCTATATGACAGTAAAAAATATTCACAGTGTGGCTGTAAGCGATATACATGTAATTTACAAAGTAGTGAACCAAAACAGAGAAGACCAAGGCTACATTGAGTTCTGTGACTCTACCTGTCACATGATAAGAGTGACTGAAGTACTAACCTACGAGATAATCTAGGAGTCTTACATGGGTGATATGACATATTCTGTGTACAATTTCCGCCAAGAGGACGTTGGGGCCGTGTTTACCAGGCCCCTACCACCCCTCCTAGCTCCACAGCATCCGCCACCATCCTTCACGACAACGCAGCCACCGCCCCCCCCCCTCACCCTGAGTCACTGGCGTACCAGCCATCAGAGTCACGCGAGCACCCTCCACCAGAGTCGTCTACCTACCATACATCAGATTCCCCAGAGTACCCACCACCAGAGTCGTCTGCCTACCAGACATCAGAATACTCACAGCCATAGCCACCCGTATGCCCACCATCAGAGCCGTCTGCCTACCAGACATCAGAGTCAGCAGAGTCACCCGCGTGCCCACCACCATTGGAGGAGGAGGTAAAGTCCGAAGAACCCGTAAATCTCGAGGATTTAACAATATACCAAACTTATTCAAATGATAAAATTATGGGTGAAACGCCCGATGACTACATAATTGGTCTGGGCAGTTTCGGTAACTTCTTCTTTGCAAAATCTGTCTAAGATTTGGATTGTAAGCGATTTAAATCTAAACCATGCTGTATGATATATCTCGGAGGACAAAGTGTGATGTTTAAAAGTTAATTAATAACCTAGGTGCGCTCATGTTGTCGTAGCACTCTGCTGACGTCATCGGAGCTAGCGGTGACATTTTGAAAAACGTTAGAGAGGGAGCGCAGTTTGTGCGTAGAGGTCGTTGAAGCGTGGCCGAGAGTGGTTTTTTTCTCCCAGGGATATTTCTTTCGCTGCATCTCCAATTGCCATTATGCCATTTAAATGCGGTATTTGTGAGGGGACCTACGCAAAGCTCTCCAATCTCATTCGAGACAAACATCAATGTCTTTAAATTTCTTCAAATCCTGCTCACCAGGATACCTGTAGGAACGAGGCGGTATTATGCAGTGCTTTAGACCTGATCGAGAAAGAGGAATACAACCGTGTCAAGTGCTTGAACGAACTTGAGAAAAACAAAAGTTATAACGTATTTCTATCTGAAGAGACTACCAATGAACCGAACATTATCGTGCTTGAGTATGTTGGACGAATAAGATTTCCCGGTAAAAATTGTGGAGACGTTGGCAATATATGTTCTAGCGCCTCTCAGCGTGTCCTGAACTATTTTTTAGGTGACTCCAACTCATTTTCTAGATAGTAGAAGAGATTATATTCTCTCCTGATGTTTTTTATTAGGTAAAAAAGTGATTATATGTTTTTTCTTGCTATCACATTTATAGAATTCATGTTGCACTATAGTCTTAATTACTTGTATTGGTCACAAGACCTAAATAATATTGCTGCTTGTAAAAACACTCTATGTTGTTGTTGTGGCCACATGTTATGCATGTTTTAAATTAATCGATTGTTGATTGAAATAAAAAACTAGCAATAAAATGTTGTTGTTTTTTAAATCCCGAGAATATGTTGGTTAGAAATCCTTGGAGAATCAAAGACAGTAAGGAGATGGCAACATTGTCATATTCATTTATAAATTGTTGTGACATTAGTTTGCTAGCCAAAGAGAAAGTAAAGGGATTTAATTGTTTTATTCTGAAAGTTTCAACTTATCCATAATGTTTGAGACTGAGCTTCTAGGCCAAATTAACTTGTATTTAAAGAATAGTAGAGGGGGTGTTTGGGTGTAGGCGTTAAAACACAAACATAGCAGTTTTATAATATTTATTCACACAACACTTGGAATATTTATGTATATAAAAAGAGATAGTTTTAGAATATGTATTTACGAGTATATCGTATACCTTAACGGGAACAAACAAGGACACATGCTAGGATACATAGGTAATAAATAATATTAAAATTATACAAACTCTGTGTGAGAAAATGATACTAATAAAGACATGTAAATATTGTTTTAAATATTATTCATGTAATTATTTCTAATATATTTCCATTTTTAGTGTACCTGCTTGAGGATCTCCGATTTAATAACAATAATAATGTAATCTATAAAACTAATTGTAGTATTTTTAATGAAACAAACAAACTATTTGTAACATTTAATAAAATATTAAATGAATGTTATTTTACAGAGACAAAGTTTGTTAGGGGTCTGGGTAATTTCAATAAAATACAGTGAAAAATATATTCTGGAGATAAAATAGAAATCTTATGTCCCAATTACTTATATACCTAAGTGATACCGGGACCTTTTCTCGCTTTTATCTTAGAATAAGGTGTTTTTTTAAGCTCTTAAGCATTGTAAAAGTAAATTATAGGTCTGTATAGACACTAAGCTTTGTGAAACCAAATAGGTAATTACAGTGGTGTAGAAACAATACACCAAAGATCATAAATTAAATAATATACTCTGTTACCTATTTTACGGTACTATTAACGCAGTTTAAAATAAGTTATATTGAAGTAGTGCACACGTTTCAATTCTATTAAATTACATCCGCTTTATATATGATATATTTTAGCGTTTACAATCCTTGAGGGAATCTAGGTTTGGTTCTTGGTATGGTAAGCTATGTGTTAATGCACCATTTTAGTACCTTACACTCTTTAATAAACACTTTAATAAAATCTAGCTTTATTGCATATATGAGAGCTGGTGGAGCGCTGATGGACTAACGGTCGTATAACAGGTGGCTGAAATCGCGCAGACCAGGGAAAGTCTGAGGTTGGCGGATAACCTTGTAGAGGCTATGGTCACCTATCTGGCCGACGATGTCCGCCGATGGTCTTCAAGGGAGCGATTGACTTCAACCACCGTGGCTCTTGAGGGCGTGCGGGTCTCCATCCAAATCCCTGACATACAGTCTCCGGGGGTCCAAAGCTTTGGTTCCCTCCAGGACACGCAGGACCTGATGGAATTAAATGATTTAATGGCAACTGGGATTCTCTCTGCTTTGATTTGCTACCTGTTATCTATCGAATTGACGGAGGAATACCTCAATGAATATTTAGTTTATGTTGCGTGGGATGATGCGGCGATAATGTTTATATCTCGTGGTGGAGCTTAGAAATGATCGATAGAGAAATTTATATCAATAATCGTATGGCACTGCGCCAATCATAGACTGCAATTATCTTTCCATGATACTGTGAAGACAGTTTCTGGAATCAATAGATTCAAATAATCTATTGGCAAGTTATATGTACTTTACCATGCATTTACAAATGCTAAGGTTGATTGTTCCAGAGACAGAAAAGATAGGGCCATGTATGAAGGATTGTTGAAGAAAATTACAACAGTGGAGCTTATTTTAGATTTAGTTTTTTTTTCCAATGAGACATTATCCTTCATTAATAGGTGCCTAAATATTTAATAAATAAATAACAGGATAAACCCGTATTTGGTTAGTAAATAGCTAAATATCCTCTTTAAAATAACTTGGAATCAAACCCGGGTTCATATACTTTTATTTGAGCACTTTAACACTTAGCCATAGACACACACATTAATAATTTGATTAGAACTTATATTAAAAATTGAACATTTCAACAACTAATCCTAGTTTAATGTTTGCAGGAAGATAGCTGTCTGTCTGACAACTACAAAAGTCACTTAAGCTACTTTAAAATATATTCATATTTCATACATGTGCTGCAGTCTTCACTTTTTGTCAAATTGTTTCAATATCAATAAAATAATTTAGTTTCAGTTTGTTAATGTTGACAGCAAAAACATAATTTTATTTTAGATTTTCTAAAGCTACCGTCTTATCGCGATTCCACTATAGATCTATTAAATTTGAAAGTGATAGTGAAATTATAAAAAAAAAATCTTTGAAGGACTTATTATTAAATTATCTATATTAAATGTCAATGCGTGAAGTGATCATACGTTTTTGAAGTCACATTTCATCAGTCTCGTTTTAAAATGATGATTAGTATTTCTTTGTATTGTGTACGTGAAACGATAGCTCCGAAGTGCTGATAAAGTTTTGGATCATATTTATACTATCTGTTTGTCAGATTATCTTCCACTTCACATATTTCGTGTTGGAGCCTTGAATAAGTGTTGAGACACATTGATAATTAGATATCAATTGTAATAATTACTTTATTTTAACCAAGAAACTTGATGATGTGAAATTAGGTTTGCCATTCGTCCAATATTTCGTGTGACTATAACGTTTAGAAGGGAACGTGCTGGGGCAAAGAAGTTGGGACACAAAATATTTCGTATGGTTGAAAATTTATTTGTAATCCTACTTTTAACGAATTAGAGCATAAATTCTCCACTGTGTGTATGTATAAAAGTTGGCTTTTTGACTACAACAATGTTTAGAGATCGATTAGAGTTTGGAATTACAAAATAAAAATTGCAACGTTTTGAAAAGTAGCTTTAATTTTATTCATCCCAAATAGGAAGTAATGTTATTGCTAAATTAATAACCATTACATTATTTTACCCTTCCCCTTACTTTCTCTTATTTTCTTTCCTAACAATTCATAGACGGATGACTCACTATGTATTTCAAAACATTTTTCACCTTGTGACGTTGAAGATAAATCTCATAGAAATATTTAATGTATTTAATGTAAATGTCCATGTAGCTTCTGTTACGTTGTAAATATAAATCATCACCATCCAAATTGATGCTGAACTAAAAATACTATGCTTTTGGTGACGAGCGAGTATTCATAAGTATTCACGTGTCTTATGTATCATATTTTTTTAAATTATTATACGATTTTATAATATCGATAATAAAATAATAGTTTAATTTGAAAATATACATTTATTTATTCTACATTTTCTTTCTAAATAGGAATTTTAAATATTATTTGAAGAAAGATTGAAGATAAGGAGTAATATTATTATAAGAGTTATACACGAGAATAAAAAAGCAAAAGTAGAGTAGAGAAGTAATAGAAGTAGTTATTGTGCTATGCCACGCTCCTCTATTGTAGGAGGTGATAAAAGGACGGTGAGTACTAAAAATTGAATGTTGACGACAATACGTTCAATCTTACACCAAAGGAATATGCCGACAGTCAGACAGAGACAAAGCATGATAGAAATTTGGCTTAGTGCAGCCTTTCCCCAACGAAATGGGATGGGCTATGGTCCCCCACCCCCTCCTAAATGATTGTGGGTATTGATGAGAGGGGTAGACAGATATTGGCTGGAAGATCATTAATCATGAGTAGGAATAATCCTGTAATTCAGTCACGCGTGAGACAGATGAGGCTCGACGGTGGTAACCAAAACAACGTGGGAGTGGGATGTGAACGAAAAATATATTCGGAACTTTAAAGAATAAGACAAACTGAGTAGATGAATGAAAACATCTTTCACCGTCTCCAAGAGCCGCCATTGTTTTGTTATTCACCGACCACTTCTCAAGAGTCTACCATGATGGTGTTGTACATCTGGCCTGAAAATCGTATTGTCTCATAAACAATATTGTTACCTTTCTTCCCCATACGGTGACAATACGAGTTGGTGAACATATCCATCTCTGCACAGCTAAATGTAGAACATTAGACAAGTTAATGGAAACCAAACTAATATATGAGTAGGAATAGGTGATAATCAGTAGACTTAGGGGTGGGTGAGTGTATGAAGAAATCTATAGCTTATGTTGAAAAGAACGTAATATATAAATCTGCGCGAAAAAGTATATTTTGAAAACTGAGCGTTTATTGTTGGCCAACTATCATGACACTATCAGAGATGACTCTCCTCACCCGCTGGTTCAACAAAATATTTCTGTAAAGGAAATGTCAAAAGAAGTAAGGACAAACTGCGGATTCTGGGACATTGAGCCTCGGGAGTAATAATATGGCGATTTTAGCACAAAATTGATATCGATAGTGGAATAAGAGTGTTTACCATTCCATCTTTATTTTCGCTCCTAGTCGGCAGTCTTAGGGCCATACAAAACGGTATGGATTCATAGGCTGACCGTCCCGAGTTCTCCAAGTGGTGGGAACTTTCCCACAGTGCAACTGCATATAGAGAGTCTGATCGTTGTGCTAACACGATGCTTATTGATCATACCATACGTAATTTTATCTTTATTCAATTATCGTACTAAAACAACATTTTATCATAGCTCAACGATTTATGCCTCATACTTATAATCATTGTTCATTGATCAGAGGCTTACACTATATTTTACCATTGATCCTAATAATATCTAATACTTACATATTATTTTAGAATTTACCAAAGCCAAAATTCATACTTAAACAGCATTTTATCATTGATCTGAGCTCTACATCATACTTAGTGTTTATCATAGACGCGTATGACACATTATATTTGATGATTGATCAAAGTAATGCTTAGTACTTAAACAATATTTGACCATTCGTCCGGAACCTACATGATATTTAGACATAATTCGATCCTCAATCAGGCTCATGCTTGATATTAAAATGACTTTTATCATTGATAAGATTTATGCCTCCTACTTAGAAAACCTTTGATCATTGGTCTGACATACTTAGACTTAGCCAAGCTTGAACAACATTTGATTATTTATTGAAACCATGCTTCAAAGGGTGTTGTAAGATTATACTAGGAAATCCTACCGACCTTGACAAGCGACAGCCAGCCCTCTCATGACGATGCAATTCCCCTTCTCATTCACCATGCGCAGGTATTTTAACATCGAGCTTAAGACAGACACTAGTCCTCCCCATTCCTCTACCACCCGGCCCGAGCCTCATTAACCAATGATCTAACAGAGAGAGCTCCCTTACATTTGCTACAGGGTTCACCCCCATGAGTCTAACTATGAGATGATTAGAACTATTTAAGGTAAGCCTACCTCGGTCAATTACACCCTGGTGAGAGCGTATCTGGCTAAATGGTTAAAGAAAGAGTCATCTCAAAGGAAGTCCATGTAAAAATCACTGAAACCATGGTGGCACCATTCGAGATAAGAGTCATCTCATGGTTGATTTCATCATGGAGAAACTTCTAAGATATCAACAGAAATTATAATCTTGTATCTAAGTATCAATGACTGGACCCGTTCAAGGTAAGAGTCGTGATGAAACGTTTTGGATATTAACCAAGCGTAGTAGGCCAGAACGTCATGTATCAGGGCGCGGCGGGGAAATTAATGGAAAGGGTGATAGCTTGTAGACGCGGGGAGGTGCGCGGG
>CABEEJ010007146.1:20371-33269 GCA_901482245.1 Timema douglasi | reverse complement strand
CTCATGTAACACTATGTATACATTAGACCCCCACCCTCCCCATGTAACACAAAGTAGACGTTCGAGCACCTCCCATGCAACACCATCTAGACATTGGAGCTCATTCCATGTAGCACCATGTAGACATTAGCGTTCCCCATATAACATTATGTAGACATTAAAGCTCCCCTCAAGCAACATCATGTAGATATTAGCATGATTAATGTATGCTTATAATCCGAACGGGTACTAAGGCACAGTGAAATTTTTCTTTGTAAATTATTTATAAGTATTTCATTCTGTAGTGGTTGAAATGACAGTTCTGGCTCACTTTATCCCATAAGGTTAACATTAATCCACCTCCTTTAATAAGGTGGATCACTTTCTCCCATAAGAATAGCATTGATCCACCTCCTTGAATGAGGTGGATCACTTTCTCCCATAAGAATAACATTGATCCTCCACGTTTTGAAGTTGGGTCACTTTCTCCCACATTATTTCTCTTAAACGGGAATGTAGGTTACTTTCTCCCATAAGAATAGCATTGATCAGTGGCGGACGAGGAAATATTATTTTGGGTAGTTGACATTAATTATATCAAGTTTTATCTTGGGCTCTCCTTACTATTGAGGCGGGTAACTTGCACCCATATGGATAGTATTAAGACTTCTCAAATTGAGTCAGAGGTGGATCGGGAAATATTTTGTGGGTTTTAGCATTGATCCTCCTCACTGTGGGGTTGGATCACTTTCTCCCACATCAATCCTTCCCATAGAGCAGGTGGGTCACTTTTCTCATAAGAATAGCAGTGGTCAGTGGCGGATCAGGTAATATTATTTTGGGGGTTTTAGCTTTGACCCTTCTCACTGGATAGTTATACCACTTTCTCCCACACTTATCCTTCCAATTGAGCTTGTGGCTCATTTTATTTGATAATAGCATTTATCAGTAGCCAATCGTGAAATATTATTTTGGGGGTCTTAGCATTGATCTTCCTCACCGAGGACTGATCAATGCTATTACTACGAGAAAAGTGACCCGGTTTCTCTATGAAAAGTATCAAGGTGGGTGAAAGTGAATCAACTCCACAGTGAGGAGGATCTATGATAAAACCTCCAAAATAATATTCCCCGATCTACCACTGATCAATGCTATATTTATAGAAGAAAGTTTCTTACCAGCTCTATGGGAAGGATCAATGTGGGAGAAAGTGGCCCATCTTCGTAGTGTGGTGGATCAATGCTAAGACCCCCAAAATAATATTCCACTATCCACCACTGTTCAATTCTATTCTTATGAGAGTAATTGCCCCATCAGCGCACTTGGAATTATCAATGTGGGAGAAAGTGACCCAACTTCGCAGTGATGAGGATCAATGCTAAAACTCGAGACAATTGTTAACTCCCAAAATAATGTTTCGCGATCCGCCCCTGACTCACTTTGAGAAGTCTTAATACAATCCGTATGGGTGAAAGTTACCCGCTCAATAGTAAGGAGAGCCCAAGATAAAACTTGATAGAATTAATGTCAACCACCCAAAATATTTTTTTCTGATTAGCCACTGATCAATGCTATTATTATGCGAGAAAGTGACACACCTCCCCAGATAAGAGAAACAATGTGGGGAAAAGTGATCCAAACTCACAATGTGGAGGATCAACGCTATTCTTATGGGAGAAAGTGATCCTCCACATTCAAGGAGGTGGATCAATGTTAACCTTAAGGGAGAAAGTGAGCCAGAAATGTCATTTCAACCACTACTTGCATATTTTTTATATTGTCGTATCAAGCATCTTTGATCCAAATTAACTTTTTTTTTAACCAGGATTATCCGCAGAAGGGTTTTGGGGAGCGCTCTTTTATTGGTTTAGTAGTGCAGATCCTATTCCAACTTTCAGTTTTTTTCTCTACTAACCAACCATAAACTGTAGTCCATATCTATAATATCAATCAATACGATTGTGGAATTCCCTTGCGACCTCTGTTCTCTGCGAATTGGCAGGATGTTCTATTATTAACGGACGCGCTTCAGGGAATACCCTCGAACCTTTTGGAGCTATAAACGAAACCTCGTAATTGCATCTATGAAATATAAACATTCTTCTGAATGTGAGAGCCCTGAGAAACAGACATCACAACCATTATTACAGGCTAACACATGATTAGGAATATTTAAAGGTGTGCTAGTATGCATTTTTAACCTCAGTCGCGTTTGAATGAAAAATCAGTTGTTTTTCTCGAGTCCGAGTAGAATAGAACATTATCTGTACAATAAATACATCAAGTTGAATTTCTGTAATAGATCAATGTAAAAACCATAAATAAGTAAAAGCTTTCTTTTTTAATCTATCACCGTTTCCAGCTTATGGCCTAAGTCAGATTTTTTATTCCATTCGTATTTTTCACTACCGGCTTGTTAGGCTTGTCGTAGCTTCCACCAATGATAAAACTTTTCGGCCATGCCGGTAAATGAACACCAAGTCCTGAGCTCAGTAGACAGACACGCTACCAACTTAGCTAAGAAGTCAGATTGAGTACAAACATACATTTTTTAGAATTAATTTTTTTTGAAAAATGTATTATCAAAGTCGAATTTTTAAATAAATGTATTATAATTGTACAATTTTTGTAATTAGACAAAAGTAAATATTGAGGAACTTTTTTTATGAAATATTTTAGAATTTAATAAAATTCATCAAACAAATTTTCGAGAAAAAGATAAACAATTCTGAGTAGGCCTACTCTAACTTTTCTAGTTGCGTAAAACATCTTCCAAACTCTTAATTTCTAAATTACACACTAAGTACCCTTAATTTACTCTATAAGAAGCAAGCTTACTTTGCATTAAACCACTATGGTATAGCTTATAAAATAGGGCCATAGTGTTATCCATCAAGATGAGATTGCAAACGTTTAGGTTAAACTGAGTGTTCATATTCTGACATTTCTGTATTTAGCTATGCCTAAGTTAAAGACGTCATTTGCTAGTCGATGTAAAAATTTGTTTAGTAGCTGTTTCAAAAATGATTAGATATTTCAAATCAGTTCGTAATAAATCGACGTTTTCTTTCTTCTTCCTTTGAAATGTTTCGAAGTAGCGAACGTTATTATGGGTGTAGTAAGTGAAACAATAGAGCTTTGACCTTTGTCTTTGACTTCAACATTCCAAAGCTTAGAACACTCCTATTATTGAAAGGCCGGGCGAAGCTTCAAAAAGTCAAAGTCGAGAGTCCAACCGCCTTTGCTTCTGTTGGATCCAACAATATGTTGAACAGCGTGTGCACTTCAAAATTAATAATGTACAGCTACAGAAGTGTAAAGTTGAAACTAGGGATAGTTGCGATTTAGAACGGCCGCCTAGCTCACGATTAAATTCCTAGTCTTGAGACAATGTCTTCTGTTCTGACCATGTAAATTCCAGTTAGGGATGAACGGCTGGTTCATGACCCAGAGTTCATGCAGGGACAAAGTGACTGACTAGCAGGACCGTTGTTTCCAGTACTTCAACAGAGGATGTAGTTAAACTTAAGACCTCTGAATGGTCTAAGTATATATTAGAGTTAGGGTAGTTTACCCAGGAACCGATACCATGTATCAAGCATCCTCTTTTGTATATAATTGTATATTTTATATCCCATGTTATTGACCTAGTTAGTTATAGATTAGTAAACATCTCTATTATTTAAATGTGTGTGTGAGCTCCCATCCTTTATGAATCGGTTACCGGTCATAACAAATGGTGGCAGTGGTGGAATCTAACTCAGGAAAACTAAAAACCAGTATTTATATTTCATAAATTGTGTTAGTTTTCAAAGGTGAAAAACTATGTACGTGAAAACATGGAGCAGTGTTGTGCTCCGAACTATGCTGTGTCTCATGAAAGTAGGAAATTCAAAAATGAGTCAGCATCGGATAAGATTACGCTATAAAAGAGGAGTAGAAATACATTTTATCTTCTTATTTTTTTACTTTGATAGAATCGCTGATATATGTTTTTATCAGAGGATAGTACAAAATAAACAAACAAACATAATCAATTAATGTTATGATTAAATTTATAAATAAATTACCAGTAGATAAAATATATTGAAAAAAAATATCTATATAAAAATGGACTTAGGTAAAGAAAGAGAGGTTCAAAAAACTTTTGACGTAATGTCAAAACAAATTGAACCACTAAGGTAAGAAATTAAAAGGCTTGCTCCACTAGCAACTGCTAAAGAAGAGAATGAAAGTGTCCAAAATTTAAGTTTAGGTAATTTAATAAAATCTTGGAAAGGTGATTCAAGTAGCATTTCTGTTTTAGAATTTTTCAATTAAATTGAAAAATCAGCCAAACTAGTTAATTGGACAGATGAAGATAACATTTTGATAATTTCTTTAAAACTAGAAGGAAAAGCTAGTGATTTTCTAAGTTCGAATGTAAGGATACTGTCTGAAGTAGATTATTTAAAGTTCAAAACTAAATTTATTTAAAGATTTACAGAAAATCATCCAGATCAATTGTATTACTTAAAATTACAAAACGTGGTTCAAACTGTTAACGAAAGCACTAAGGAATTTGCCGAGATATGTAAAAGGTGTTGTAACAAAACAATTAGACGGGTTGAAGATCCAATTAAACAATCAGTGATTATTGAAGAAGGGGAACGTAGATTTTGGGCTGTTTTGTTGCAGGTTTAACAGGTAATGCCGGGACACGGGTTCGTTACCGGTTGCCTGCAAACTTGGAGGCAATAAAAATCGCAGATACCGTCAGCAAGACGGACGAAGCTTCAAACATTCGCCAGACGTCCAGAGGAATTGGACTCCAACAATCGCGTGTGGAAGGACAGCAAGTCTTCCGGGTCAGTGGCACCATGTCAGGTCTGGACAAACCAAGGTACGTTCCAATAAAAACCATTCCAAGTTAATAAAAGGGAAGAAAGAAGCCTATAGCGCTCCAGACCCTCAAAAAGAGGTTTGTTTTGGTTGTTAAAGAAAAGGGCATTATGTGTCTCAGTACAGACAAAGAAGGAAGGGAAAAGGGCATAAATACCTCAACTCCAGAGGTTTGGTGGGCACCCTGGCAGATAAACTAAATAAGCACAAATTAACCAGCGTATGTGAGGGCTAATGTCATGAATTGGTTATAGGGGTATTCATTGAAGGGCAGAAACATATTTTTTAAGTGGACACAGGTGCCACAATTTCTGTAATAAAACCCCAGGTTAGTTCAACCCCGCTGGAAAAGCAAATTTTGAGTGCTAGGGGTGTTACTGGCAAAGAGATAAAAATACTAAGTGTTCAAAAAGTCAATTTTTTTTATAGGAAATACAATTTTCGAAAATTACTTAAGTGTTGCAAGAATTGACATTCCTTATGCAGGTGTTTTGGGAATCAATTTTTTGAGAAGAGGAGAAAAAATAAATTTAAGAACCCATAAATTGAGTATTGGTCAATGTGAATGGATATTTAGAGAAGCCATGACTACACTAAGGAGTGTCCTGTGAAAGGAAAACATCATCAGCTCTGCAGAAGAGATAACACAGCCGGATGGACTGATCACCCAGACGACAGACGTGAAGTCAAAGAGGAAGGAAGTAGCCATTGGAGGAATCCACGATCCGAAGGGACCTCAGCACTGGATCATCTTTAGTAGTCAGAAAACAATTTTACCAAGGTATGGTCAAAGACTAATACAAGGAAAAAATGGGAAAACACCACACACCTGTTACACAGAAAGTATTTTTCGAGCCAGGAGAAATTAAGAAACATAACATATTGGTTGCGCGAGTAGTTGCCAAGATACAGCCAAATGGAAGAATATTTTTGAAAATTTTGAATGTTACTCAGGATGACAATGAGCTTGATAAAAATTATAATTATTATTAGCGCCGCGTCTTACTATCCGTTCAGGTTATACGCACTTACGCTAATGTGTAATGGTAGGGTGATTGTGAGATGAAATGGAGGACTTATAGTTTAACGTGGGATCCGAACCACGGTCACACATTCACAAGTTGTGATTAATACACGTCTTGTCAGAGGTGAAGGAAGAGTTTGGCAATCAGATAAATCTGTGCCGGGACCGAAGACTGAACCCCGGACCCCAGAATAGAACACCTTACCCCTAGACCACCAGATCACCAACAGTGAAATAGAGAAAAATGTAATGTTGGGTGTAGCAGTGCCTTTGGAAGTAGAATCCACTAAGAACCAAGAAAAGGTTAGGGCGTTATTACCTATCAAGACTTTACAAGAATCGAAGCAAGAACACTTACATGAGGAAAGAAAATTTCAAAATATGCTTAGAGAGAAACTAACCCCGAGGTCCCCAACCTTTTTGTACCTTAAGAGCACATTCAAAACTAGCGGTAGTGCGGCGGGCACCAATTACTTTTTCAACTAAATTTATAGCCAAACATAATTAATAATGCAAGTAACACACACAAATACATATTATTAAAAAAATTGTGAGTTTAATTTTTTTTAATTCGCACATAAAATAACGCAAATGGTACATACGCAAAGTTAGTCCAAAACCAGTTTAAACAATTGAAACCATTGTCACCAGACCAAAAGTCAATCTCAATAAATAAAAAAATATTGCTTTATTTACGATTTTAACAATACCAAAATAAATACACAAGGAAATAATTTAACTACTCACCACCATTTTGATACTTAGGTACTTTTTAAAATAGATGTTTATTTTGTGTTTATTCAGGCAACAAAGCTGGGTAGACCCATGTCAAGATATTTACAAAAGAAATATAAGTATTAGCATGGTATTAGTGAGTATAGTGATAGTTCCGAGTAATAAAGTATACTTAGTAAATGAGCCGGCAAAGAAAGAGGAAAGAGAGGGGGACTTTCAATCACCAGATTCTTGAGAACAGCATACCTGGAGATAAGCACAAACTTGATTTTTGTCGGAAAAGTGACGTGACTCAAGTTGGCCCGCCACTTTGCTGAAAAAAATATTTTTTTGTCTAATCGTTTGTGCTCTATTTGCGCTCATATGTGCCCGAACATGAACATTTGTGCTGTGAGACTGGCCCATTTAGAAAATATTTAATGTGGTTGGCCAACTTGAGATTGATTGTTTTCTAGATTGTCTAATTTTAGTGCACATATATTCATATTCGTGCACACATGAGCACAAACAAAGCACAAACGAACGGCATGAACCGAATTTTGATACTTTGAGTTTTCTAAATGTGGCGAGCCAGCTTGAACACAACTTTTCTACATGTTATGGTATAGGGAAGACTCAACTTAGCCCGCCACATTAAATGTTATATAGCATGCCTAATTTATAGCACAAATATTCATTGTCGGGCACATATGAGCACAAACGAAGCTTAAACGAATGGTGAAAACAGAATTTTGTTACATTGATATTCAAAAATGTGACGGGCCAGCTTGAACGCGATTTTTCTACAGGTTATGATATAGAGAAGGCTCAAGTTAGCCCGTCACATTAATTTTTCTCTAGATTTTCTCATTTTAAAGCACAAATGTTCATTTTCGGGCATATATGAGCACAAACGGAGCACAATGGAGTGACATAAATACATTTTTGTTATGTTGTGTTTTTCAATATGTGGCGGGCTAGCTTGAGCTCAAGTAGGCCCACCACATTAAATATTTTCTAAATGTGCAAGTTTAACAGCACAAATGTTCACGTTCGGGTACATATGAGCAAAAATAGAGCACAAACGATTAGACAAAAAAAATCAGCAATGTGGCGGGCCAACTTGAGTCACGTGGAAAAGTGACAGATTAAAATTATTTAAAAATAACTTTCTAGCTGCAGTCAAAAAGTGGCGGATAGACGCAAAAGGCTCGGCGGGCGCCATGGTGCTCGCGGTCATAGGGTTGGGGACCCCTAAACTAACCCATATGAAAAATTACGAGAAAATTAAAATAGAAAATCTCCTAACAAAATACAAAGATGTTTTTTGAGCTTGAAGCAGGAAGTATAGGATGTACTCATAAGGTAAAACACCGTTTTTACACTGGGGATGTTAAGCCAATAAATATACAACCGTATAGAGTACCACAGGCCCAGAAGGAAATAATGGAAGAAATTGTAGAAGATATGTTAGCTAAGGGGGTAGTGGAGGAGTCAGACTCTCCTTGGTCAGCTCCGTGTATTTTAGTAAAAAGAACTGGACCGGATGGATAAATAGAATAACGCTTTTGTACAGATTTTAGAGGACTAAATTCTGTTACGCGAGGGATGTCAACCCTTTGCCTCTTATCAGAGAACCGTTGGATAGATTTGAAAACTGTCGCTTATTTAGTGTTGATATTAGGAGTGGTTTTGGGCAACAAGAGATAGAACTTGAACATAGAGGAAAAAACCTGCATTTTCTACACCAAACAGACACAGTATAAGCGCCTATCGTTTGGTTTAACCAACGCCCCAGTTTCTTATCAACGTTTAATGGATAGTGTACCGTTAGGATTGAAGGACGTAGAATGTATAGTTTACATTGATGAGATCATTTTCAGTAGAACTATAGATGAACATGTAGACCGTTTGGACAGAGTTTTAGACATACTAAAAAGCACTAATCTCAAAATACAGCCAGAAAGTGCAAATTTGCAGTAAGGTAGGGAGAATATCTAGGTCATCTGATTTCAGATAAGGGAATCAAACCTAGCCCCATGAAGATAGAAGCCATACATAACAATCCAACACCACGTAACATAAAGGACATAAGAGCATTTTTAGGGTTATCAGGCTATATACGCTTTATAGAAGGATACGCTAAAACAACAAAACCACTTACTGAGATTACAAAATTAAATTCAAAATGTAATTGGTCTAAGGAGTGTCAACAGGCATTTGACACCTTAAGGAATGTGCTCTGTAGTGAAACAGTATTGAGATACCCAGATTTTACAGAAACCTTCATATTAGTGACATACGCTAAGTGGGAGAGCAATTGGTGCAGTGCTGTCGCAGCGGTTTTTGCCTGTCGCTATCGCGTTACGACAATTAAATCGAGCTGATCATAACTTTATAACGACCGAGAGAGAATTGCTCGCCTTGGTCTGGGCAACTAAATATTTTAGATGTTATCTTTACGGGAGGAAATTAGAGGCAATAACTGACCACGCAGCATTCAAGTGGATGCTTAGTTTAAAAGATCCCTCATCATGTTTGACTCGTTGGGCCTTAGGATTAGCTAAATTTGATTTTACAATTACACATAAGCCTGGTGTAAAAATACAACATGCCGACGGACTAAGTCAACAAATAAACACAATTTAAGATGCAAAATATGTACCTTTGCTAAATAGAGGGGAGTTACGTCAAGAAAAGGAAACAAACTATTATTGTAAAATAAGAGATTAGGTTTGCAAAATGGAAATTTACAAAAAAAAATATGTTGATAAGGATTCATTGTTGTACTTCACTGAAGACGAAAAGTGGAGGTTAGCGGTTCCAAGGTCAATGGGAAGCAGTGTAATTGAACATCATAACGATACACCATTTAGCGGTCATCAAGGGGTCAAGAGAACCCAAGACATTTTAAAAGAGAGATATTTTTGGAAGGGCATGTCAAGTGACATTGAAAATTATGTTTTGGGGTGTGACGCTTGTGCTCGCAGGAAAACAGGCAACAAGATAACAGTAGGAAATATGAACCGACATCAGAGCCATTCGAGCAAGTATCCATGGCCATAGTAGGCCCAATCCCAGTATCTAACAATGGAAAAAGGTATGTGCTCACTTTTATAGATCATTTCTCGAGGTAGTGTGAAGCTTTCTCCATACCAGACTAGACTGCGGAGACAATCACCTGAATGTTCGTAACGGAGATAATCTTAAGTTACGGAGCACCGAAACGGTTACTCACCGATCCGGGTAGGAATTTTATTTCTAATTTATTGAAGGAGACCTGCAGACTTCGGAAGGTAAGGAAATTACAAACAACCTCATACCATCTTATAAGAAACGGAATTGTAGAATGACTATCAGATGAAAGTGAACATGATATCCCAGTTTGTTGACAGATCATAGAAAACATGGGACGTGTGTGTACCATATGCAGCGATGGCCTAGAGGAGCACCAAAAATCTAGTAACCGGGTACACACCTTATTACTTAATTTATGGTAAGTAGATGACATTGCCAACTGAAGATGACCTTGAGCCTAACCTTAACGAAGAGAGTGGATGGACCATCACAACAAATAACTGTTAGATAAGGGTGGCTTTCAAAGCAGTAAGAGAGGCCAATAAAAACGCAATAGAGAAACAAAAACATCACAATGGCCTGAAAACTACAAACAAAAGGTATGGCGTAGGGAACTTTGTTTATTTGTAGGATACAGCCTTAAAGCAAGGAGTTTCAAGGAAACTGGCAAAACGATGGAAGGGTCCATACGTAATCTTCGAGAAACTAGGTGACGCGGATTACAAAATAAAAATAAACAATAAGTTGTTATTCATGACAACAGACTCAAACTATGCCGTGCAGTCCCAGAACGCTGACGAAGAAGACGCAGGTCACTTGAAGATCCCCTCATGGACGAGGAACAGCAAGAAGTTGAAGATATCGAGGTTCTACAAAGACCCCACCTATCACCTGAAGATCCTGTTGTCGAACCTGAGGACATCGAGCAGGAAGATCTAGAACAGGAAGATGACGACTTGGAGCGTACTCTCGAAGAGGAGAGCATAATCGAGACGGACCTCTCGACCATCACCAATGATGGAGCCGACACTACAGCTCTGGAATGGTCACCAGAGACGGGTCATTATCGTCAAATGATGGCGGACATTGCTGAGGACGTCAACGAGCAGAGGGAGCCCTACAACCTCAGACCACGTCGACTTAACCTTACCCGTTAGTTTCAAATAGCTCTACAGTACGAGTTGTGTCCACGTCCATGAAGCCCCCACCAACACACACACACACACACTTTTAAAAATTCAAGTTTTTATGATTGAAAGCAGAGCCCAAATTTTGATGACAAGTCATATTTATTTTACTACATCAAAGACAATGCTCATGTGTACATAAATTCTGTTCATGACACCTTGGTTGTGTAAATGTTTTTCTAGGTAATTTTTTTTTTAAATCTTGTCGCTTTGGATTTTAGCTAATATTATATTCTTGGTTTGTGTCCTTTATAAGTCATTAGGCATTTTTGAATAATTGCAAGGAACTTTTGTTAATTTGGTACATTTATAATGCTATTAATATTTTATGAATGCATAAATAATCAAAGTTTTTTTTAATCAAACCGTTGTCGGAATGAAGAATAATGTTGAAAATTCACTCTTTACCCTCTTTGTTATTCATGTTTGTAAAATCAACATTATCAATGATACGCTGCAGTTAAGCGGGAGACAGTTGCGTTAGGATGGGTTTTTTTTTAAAAAAAACAGACTTTTGTAAATTGATGCTATAGTTATCAAAATGCACGAGTTTAAAGGCTTGCATAGCTATTTTTTGGTTTCCATTCGTAAAGCGTGTGTTTGATTTAGTCGCAGTGGCGGCTCGTGTATAGGCACTGCGGAACTGCAGCACCCCCTATTTCCACTTGATATTATCGATAACATTTAATATAATGAGTCATTTTTTCTTTAATTATTTTTGTAGTACAATATATATTCCTTAAGTTTAATGTCAGTACTTCAGTAGCCATCCCCCCAGTTTATTAAAAGATACAAAAATATTTGTATGGAACTGTGCGCTTCACAGTGCCAGCGACGTGGTGTTTGACTGTTGTGCGCGTGCGTATATAGAAGGAGAGTGGAGAGGAAGTTTTTTTTTACTCAGCGTGTGTTGTGCTTAAAAACTGTGTACCATATTCTTGAATGTGATAAAATGTAGAATTAGATTTTTATTCTGCTTCCAACTATTCTATTTGATACATTTTTTTCCGGTTCTTTTATTTAACAGAGACTAAATGCGCTTACAGTATTTTAAATGGAGAAAAATTTCCTCAATTGTCATCCAGAGATCAAGGAGAAAATTATTGAACTTTTTGCGCAAATTAAAACAAGAAAAATTGATTTCATTTTTAAATGAATAGATCAAGCTTGAACTGTAACAATTTAAGTTAAAGTAAGTAAAAATATTTTTTTGTAAAGATTTTGATCAAGTTCCTGAATAAATTTTCTTTTTATACATGTTTTTTTCCTTTTACACAATTTTAAAACAAAGGATAACAATTTTCTGGAGCAGCACCCCTACTAATTTTAGCTACGAGCCGCCACTGTTTAGTCGTATGCATTCATTTCAATATTTTATTTTAAAGTTTTTTTTGTTTGTTATTTTGCAAATTTGAATTAATTTTTTAGAGGCTTGGAGATTTTACTTACCTTACTCTACCTTTTTTTTTGACAGTCTGGACCCCAATTATAAACATTGATTGATTTAAATAAATCATTTTCAATGTCAAGGAGTTTCCTTCTTTGTAAGTGCTAGAAATGGAATAGATGATATTTCCTGCCAACCGCTTCTTTGTGGCCAAAGCTACTACTTACTACATCATACTAGTAATAGTAGCAAACAAAAGGAAGGTGCGGTGTCAACGCTTCGTGAGAACCCAATTCCGAGCTCTCTGGAGGATAGGGGGGAAAGGGGGGAGGAGGGGGGGGAGAAGATCCCAATCAAGTAATTGTCGGTGATTTGACAACTACCCAAGTAGATGAAGCCTATGTTTTAAAGCTTAAAAATGGGAAGCGAGGTTTATAATAATACTTCTTTTGTTTTGCTAGAAGTTGTGTGACATTCTATTTTGTATACCAGCTTCACTCCAGTTTTTGTATTTCTGACTTGATTGGCATCTTTATTGCTGTATTGTGCATAGTGAGGTAATCACATACAAGATTGTCAATACTATAGACCTAGAGTTTAAACACAGTTGGTGGCACGCGCTTTCTTTACCTGAGGCCCTGTAAGACT
>CABEEJ010007146.1:0-11789 GCA_901482245.1 Timema douglasi | reverse complement strand
ACACACACACACACACACACACACACACACACACATACACACATATACAACAAAAGTAAATTTCCAAAGATAACAAAAATGGATATTGCAAAACAATTCTATATAATTTTAAACAGTAATAGCTCACCTTAATCACACAAGAGCGTAGATGTTTAAAAGAACGTCAAAACGTAGCACCAAAAGTATTTTGATAATCAATAGTTAACATTTTTACTATGATAAACAAGTCTACTTCGGTCGTCTTGGCGTATAGTGGTCGCCACAGAACTCGATGTTTGTGTGTTCAAACCCAAGAGTGGCCAACGGATTTTTCTTGAGCGATAAAAATTCGTAGCACAACTTTCCTCAGAGGGGAAGTAAAGTCGTCGATCCCATGTTGATTGTGAAATTTAAATGAACCTTGGAAGGGATGTGGAAACACCTTTCTCGGTTAAATTGATAGGCTTTTCTCTCTCGCTCATAGAAATTATCGTGTGCTGATATAATCATTCGGTTCAGAAAGTGCACGTTAAACACCTCGAATATTATAAGCTATTCCAGCAGAACAAAACCTTACATTCTAGGTGTCATCAGCATATTTTTCAATTTTCTAAACAATCTAAAATTAATTTAAAATTTTAATTTTGTTGGCATTTTAAACTTGATTTTGAAATGTGTACGTATGGTAAAAATATTTTGTTTCTAATATGTTCTAGGTTTCAATGAAAAGAGGACTGTTATTTAAAGTGACTAAATAATTTAAAAGTGATGGGTAGGTAACACTGTTGGAGATACTAAACATTTCATGACGGCCGTTCGGTTTTTATATAAAATGACCGTGTTTAAACATGTATATTAAGCAGTGGCGGCTCGTAGCTAAAATTAGTGGGGGCGGTGCTCGAGAAATTTTTTAGCCTTTGTTTTAAAATTGTGTAAAAGCAAAAAAAAAAGTATAAAAAAGAAAATTTATTCAGGAACTTGATAAAATCTTAACAAAAAAACAAAACTTTTTTACTTACTTTAACCTAAATTGTCACCATTCAAGCTTGATCTATTGATTTAAAAAAATGAAATCCATTCTTCTTGTTTTAATTTGCGCAAAAAGTTCAATAATTTTCTCCTTGATCTCTGGATGACAATTGAGGAAATTTTTCTCCATTGAAATAATGCAAGCGCATTTTGTCTTTCTGTTAAATAAAAGAACCGGAAAAAAATGAATCAAATAGAATAGCTGGAAGCAGAATAATAATCTAATTCTACACTCTTCTACACTTTATCACATTCAAGAATATGGTACACGGTTTTTAAGCACAACACACGCTGAGTCAAAAAAACTTCCTTCCACCATCACACCAGAGCCGGCACTGCGAGAGCAAGGGGGATGGATGGCTACTGAAGTACAGACATTAAGCTTAAGGAATATATATTGTACTACAAAAATAAAGAAAGAATTAAAGAAAAAAGGACTCATATTAAATGTTATCGATAATATCAAGCGAAAATAGGGGGTGCTGCAGTTCCGCAGTGCCTATACACGAGCCGCTACTGATATTAAGGTTATTAATAATGATTTAGCAGCACTGGTGGATACGAGGATAAAGGCGTCAGTCTCATCCTATCTAATTTGCCAATGACGAGGAGGTCGGGGTTTGAATTTCGTCCTTGTATACCAAGGTGATTTTCCCAAATTGTTTTTTCACTTTTCATCACGCAAACATGGTCCATATTATTTACTCACATTTTCACTGGAACAACTTAGTCAGACTGTGCGGTACACATATCACTGTGTTATTCTAAATAATATAAAAAAAATTATCACCACGTCTTACTATCTGGTTAAATTATACGCATAATAATTACTCAAATGAGGTAGGGATAGGTAAGGAAGTATTTTATAGGCATCTACCCACATGTGCGTGGAAGGAGAGTTTAGGGAAAAACCACCCTCAGTAGACCCAACCGGGATTTGAACCCTAATCTTCGTCATCAGTATGCCAAACACAAATTTAATTAGTATTTTAGAGGTAAGCCACAGCTTGTACAATTAATAATATAGTATTAGCAGCGAAGCTTAGAAGATAGATATGATCATTATATATGGATATAGCCGCATCAAACATATTATTCATTAATTAGAAAAATGACACCTGGATACGGGAATAGTACGCGGGACCCGTGCAAAAGAGAGGAACAGCACGTACAATATTCAACTGGAGAAAGAAATACGTATTAGCTAGCGAAGCCAAGACCAGGATATATTTTTTTAAAGAAGCCCGTTGGTAGTATTAAATGTTAAAGAGAGTGAGTAAATGTTGATCTAGTCTATGATCTCCCACGGGTGAATGGGAGGGTGGGGGTTGGATGTGTGTAGGGGGAAGGGTGATTGAAACTGGGGCCTCTCTCGAATCAATACTGATCCAGGGGTGGATGAAGCTGGTCGAGCCCAGCTGTTTACCGAAATGTTGAGCATATCGTCATCTGAGAAGGAGACAAGATTCATCGTCTAAAACAGTCTTGCACAATCTAGTCGAAGAAGAAAACAAGATTCGTCATCTAAAACAGTCTTGCACAGTCTAGTCAAAGAAGAAAACAAGATTCGTCATCTAAAACAGTCTTGCACAATCTAGTCGAAGAAGAAAACAAGATTCGTCACCTAAAAGAGTCTTGCACAGTCTAGTCGAAGAAGAAAACAAGATTCGTCACCTAAAACAGTCTTGCACAGTCTAGTCAAAGAAGAAATGAAAACAAGATTCGTCACCTAAAACAGTCTTGCACAGTCTAGTCGAAGAAGAAAACAAGATTCGTCACCTAAAACAGTCTTGCACAATTTCATTGGACCTTATATCCACCCTCTCTCAACAGCCCCACATTAGGTACGTTTTCCCAGACCTTGAATTCTACCTTTCCTTACCTGGCCTAAGTATGCCCTTCCTCCCTAGCAGGTATCGTGGAAGTACACCACATGTGTTGAGGTCACGTGCACAACCTTGCTAGGGATCAACAACTGTTTTCAAACCAAATCTCTAGATCAATGAACAAACCACAAGTCTGGTTTGGGTAGGAAGGACATTTTTAGACAGTTATTAAAATTAGATTAACAATTTTAGTATCTATAATATGCGTGGCTTGAACTAGTTATCAAGCATACAGTTTTTTAGTTATTTTATCAGTTAAAAATGTTGAAGGCCACCGAGTGGATTGCCCCTCACTGAAATTATGTCATCCTTGAAGTGTTTATTGCACTGGGAGACTTCAGATATAGTCAAGATGTTAGAAATCCACAAACCAACAAAGTAGAAGTAATGTTTTACAATATTTACCCTAAAGAACCTGATTTATTATTTCTGAAACTCTACTAGATTTCAAAAACAAGAGTAAACATGTTCAAATTATTCAACTGGTACGAAACTAATCAAATAAAAGAGCATGACTTATACAAATTTTTCCCTAACTATGGCATGAGTACCCACGAGTTTTATTAATCAAAACATAGTTCTTGAAAATAGCGAGATAAACAAATTACCACATACTTCAATGGGATAGCATGGATATTAATAGGTATATATCTCTTTGTCGTAGCTTTGCTTGGCTTACCATTGAAGAATCATTAAAAATTGGAACGACTTAGCAGGGTGTTGGTGATTTGGGCACGCTTTATGAAAGGTTAGTGGATTGGGCAGCGTCAATTCTTCTAAAATTAATATTAGTGTATTGAGCACTTTATTATAGAACATTATTTAGAAGTGACATTAACACTATGATTGCAAATTTTTGGTAAAAAAATATAGAGAGTTAGCCCTATTGTTTTATATATAGGTGCCCTTCTATTTATGTTTGTAAAAAAAAAGTGTTGGAATTATTTATACTTCGAGTTTAAGACATCCGGTGTATATCATATCTGCGCATAAGTGGCCCATCTGCCTTAGTTTAATTTAGCTCAAAATAAGTCAGTTTCATAAAAGGAATATCTTTTTTTTCCTTTTGGTGATCTGCGTCCTGCTAAGTTTATCCACATATTTACAATATTAGGGTAGGAAACAGAAAAGTAAAAATTTTAACGGAAATATAATTACATTTGCGTTGAAGAATAGAGGGAGATCACTTAAGATTAAAACATCTCAATGGAAACCTGGTGGTCTAGGGGTAAGGTGTCGGACTTCTGTGCTGGGGGGTCAGGGGTTCAATCCTCGGTCCCGGCAGAGATTTATCTGATTACCAAACCCTTCCTTCACCTCGGACAATACGTGTATTAATCACAACTTGTGAATGTGGGGAATGCCAGGCCTCCACAGTGGTTCGGATCCCACGTTAAATTGTAGGTCCTCCATTACACATTAGCATAAGTGCGTATAACCCAAACGGGTAGTAAGACGCGGTGCTAATAATAATAATAATAAATAATAAAACATCTCAGTACACATGGAAGGGATACGAACCCAACCTCTCTAACCATTTTCTCAGAGATGTGGGTAAGGCATCTTATCAAATATCCAATACGGCAAATTATATTGATGCCAGCGAATTTAGAATTATCTCTATATATAAAATTCATACGGAGTCCTGTCCATCCTTTCAAGGTTCTTTCTCCAACTTCCTGATACCCTAAAGAGATTTTATTTGGTATGGATGCTATTAAGCAACCCAGTTTTATGATAAATACCTAAATATTGAACCATCCAAGATGGTGGATGCAAAATGGCGAACGAAACACACAAATATAGTACTTGAGAGCTAAAATTTTGTATCGACGCTGTGTAGCATGCCATATACAAGAAAAAAAATCTGAGACTTAAAATTCAAAATGGTGGACACAACGTACAGATTAATATTGGGGAGATGAAATTTGGTATCGAAGCTTTGAAGAACATGCCATCTTTGTAAGATAAATTTGAAACTTGAAAAATACAATGTGGAGCACGCAACATAGCCCCGTAACCTGGTTACCCAACGATGGACACAAATCGCGCAAAATCCAAAATTGCACCTGTCAGAGACAGGCTTAACCTCTAGATATGACATATCTTTATAACATGGGGATACATTTTAAGACTTACAGAGTAAGGAGACGGCCAGACTGGGCGAGCGAGCGACTAAAATATAAAATAGAACACAATGGTTGTAATGAAAGGTGGCCAGACTGCAGCTAGCGAGGGACTGAGCGCGCGCGCTTTGAAGATAGAACTGGTTCCATTTATCAAGCGCACGCACTCGACCCGGTACAGTCTAGTTTACAGGCGCTAGGCAACATTATTGTATGTTGGTTCATTGAGTGCTGGGAAAACTTCTCATGTTGACATTTTTATTACATCGATAGGTTTGGCACACTTGCTACTAACGACCTAATTTAGTTGGTAAGATCATAAACCAAACCTATATGTGTGTATATATAAATATATGGACAAAACTGATATGTTAAAATACTTCAATATTATAATCAAAGTAGATCTTTACAAATAAGAATCACCATTAGCGTGGAGAGAGGATGAGAATACCGCAACAATAAATCACTTGTCAAAAGCCACCCCCAGTTCACCGAGCCAAGATTCGAACCTTTGCCTTCTCATCAACAACTATCGAGAGCTATTTGCTAATCACGCGCTCACTCACTCGCTCGCACGCACGCACGCACGCACGCTTGTCAGTCTGTCCGAACCCTTAGTTTTATTATAACGCGTGGAATTTTCAATCATTCGACTTGATCCCTTTTTAAACTCAGAGGGATCAACGTTCTACGGCTCCTTTGATCCTAACCCATGCTGGACGATCCGTTCACCAAATCAATCGACCTTTTGCCCATCAATGGAGTCAAGACAGCTCTGTAGAGTGGGGGAAAAAAAGAAGAGAAGGTTGAGAATGAGAACTACCTCCCACATTACAAGGAGGTTTCCTGAGCTCCCGGTAAGAGTACTAGCAAGTTCCCAGATCAATAGGAACCAACGGGTCTTTCCGTCCGACCCCTCACCAGTGATGCAGCTCTTCTGGGCCTCAAGGGAACGGCGTTCGATTTTTAGTCAAGGGGAGAAGAGTAACAGTCGGTTCATAATCAGTAGTTGACACACGCACTAGCTAGGAGGCACCATGGGGTAAGAACAGCGTTGCCAACTGTATGAGCTGGATATTACTTGCAACATAATTGCACAAACGGTATGATCCAATATTGGGATATTACTTGAGAACCTAATTTGTCCTAGGTAAAATGATTATTTATACCATTCTTAGCCGAAAAAAAATTAACTCAAGCTTAAGTGCTAATATGGATGGATAAATTACGGATGTATGACTTATGATAGCCAGATAAAACACATATTTTATTTCTTCTTCGCCAGGAGTCTTTGGAGCAGGGATCTTTTCATATGGACTGGAAACTTTGACCTATTATAGAAATATTAAGAAGAAAATGATAAAAGTGCAGTTGGCACTTTTTTTTTCTTTGCAATTCCAGGCAAAGGACAATGTCGTCTGCTACTAAGTAGAAATGTTTATAGTTTGTATATAATTAATCCTCATTAAAATCAAGTTAAGTGATCATTATTCGCGTATAAAAGGCCAAGTAATCAATTTCGTGAATGGTTTCAATTTAGTTTTATTTCGGGTGTGTATATTACATTCCAAAATGCGAAAATAAACTTTAAGAATATTATATTAATTTTAACCTTCAAAATATCATGAAATGTGTTTTTACGAACTTTTACTTAGGTTCCCATAGATATGGCACTAAAAGTGATAAGCTACGGCACTAGTAACAATAAAATATATCAATTTCTGACAAATAAAAATAGGTCAATTAATCAATTTTGTCAAGACTTAGTGCTTTGGATTCTTAATTCGATATATGAGATTACCCTCTACTCTCTTGTGATTGACTAGATTATTCAAATTTCATCCAAGTTACAAAACACAACAACATCATAAAATCTAAATAAACATCTTGAAATTCCGGTGAAAATCTTGACAATTGTTTAAAAGCAGGAATATAATTCTGCTCTTCCAGCTAGAAGAAATTGTCTTATTCACGCTTAGGGTCGACATTTCATAACACATTTGCGTAAAGATTTGTGTGTAGTTAAATATGTTTAGCCTTACATGAATCAGACGAAAACTAGGTAAGCTATAAGTTTTATATATAAATTCTTTAATTTTTCTTTTGAAAATTTATGATGAATAAAATAAAGTTCAAAGTTAAAGAGTGGTTAGCAAATAAAACGGTAATTATTAAAATTAAAATCTCCTTTTTCTCTCTCTCACTCCCTTGCTATAACGCCGTCAGTTATATCGTGGGAATTTCTTTATCCCCGTTTCTTCGAAAGGTGAAGTTATGCAGCTAGTTAAAAAAAATAACGTAAAAATTAAAGAAATTTCGAAAATAGTGTTTGTACAAGTCATATAGAATGTACCTAGGCCACAGACAAGTAAGAAACAGACACTCAACCTTACGGGGGTTTCACTGTGCTCCTTTTGCAAGCTTGAATCCTTCAACACTGGGCTTCGCTAGTGTCAGTGTTGGGTGATGATAGGACTAACCGCAGCGATCCTAGTGTTGAGGGACTCAAGCTGCCAAAAGGAGCGCAACAATTTTAATCTGGAAGTTGAGTGTCTGGGTATATTATTTTTCTGTGACCAAGGTATATTATGTAATAAACGAATGGCTTGGAGCAACAAAGTGACAAGCCACATTATTCAAATTGTCCACCAGAGCGATTTTTAACCTTTGAAAAATTCTATAATCATTATTACTGATTTAATAGTATTCATATTAAGTTATAATACCATTAAATATGTTATCTCCCTACTCTACCAATGAAATTAGTTCAAACGTTTTGCTAAATTTATAAATTTTGTACTTTTAATGCATAAGACTCATATTTTTGTGGTTTGTCACGTTGATTGTTTCATCAAAATAATTTAGCAACTTTTTTAAATTAAGATAAACAGTGTTTTAAGATACTAATATATTTATTGTTGTTAATACATGAACAAATTATTTAACTTAATGTTACTCAAACATTTCTCTTGTTACATTTATTTCAGCACTATAAGAAACAAGATTAACTTTATTTTTATGTTTAGTTAAACTACTAAATAAGTAAATTATTACTAATTAATATCTAGCATAATATTATCTCAATATCATTTTCATCATCAGCTTCATCAGTGGAAACTAGCCCAATGAAATAATCATAGTGGAGTGATCATTGTGGAATGAAAGGCAGAAGGCTCTTTACATCTTGAAGTTTCTTCTTGTTTGTTGATATTTAATGGACTCAAGGTACTACTTTGGTTTTAGTTTTTCCAGTGTGACATCAGCTGGTTAGCCAACTCTGCTGAATTGTGCTTCTTTGATACCTCTATTGACTGTGTGCTTGATGAAAAAACATGATGGGTTTTCATAAGTAGATTTGAATGAAACAGCAGATGCAAAGTCAATTGGAGATCCACACTTTGTTTTTTTAGCCTTGGCCACATTTTGTATTAAGCTAGTGACATTTAAAATGTCTGACTGAGTTACACGTGTTACATCAAATGGATTTTTCTTGTTAGTTTTACTAATAATGTCCTACCACATACTGGGAGCATAAATATGTCGGTATTTTTCCTCCTTAAAGCAAGAAATGCTTAGTGATGATAACTAAGCATTGCACAGAGTAATATTGTGTCGTGTGTTGAAAACCATCTACATATTGCGTCTTTTTTATTAAGTGTTCATAGACAAAACAGTTATTACCTGTCATCCAGACAATGACTTCGGTTTGTATAGGCTTACTTAAGTTTGTTTTGGTTTAGTAAAAAAAACAGTGGAAAGAATGTGATAAACCACATGGCATAATAAACTAGGTTATAATCTAACCTATTGTAAATATTAAACCGAGTTTTATAAATTTACCAACTCATTTGCTATTGAAAATAAGAAAAACTCAACATATAGCTTCATAGTGATCTAAATTCTTGAAAAAAAAAGCAATTTCATGTAAATATTTTTACACCTATATAAATCTGTTATTGGCTGCAGCAAGACTATGATAAGCCACAAATTATGTAAAGATGTACTTACATTTTTAGAAGATCGTGTTTCGTCATCTGATTCATTGTAGTCACTGTCTTTATGAGTATCATCAACTTTAGAACTATAACTTTCACTAGAAGGGTCATTAACACTATTTAAATCAAATAATTTTCACCGAGTTCTAAACACGCGTTCCCTGATTTCCGCCATTTAGGTGTGGCGTGTCATATTTTTCATCATAAAAAGCTGAAAAGCTACCTGAGCAATAACATGATTGTCAATATAACGCTGCCATCTATAAGATTTTTTCAGAACTAACTAACCAAATAGATAGATACACTATTAAAGTAACATTTGATGCAAAATTTCATTTTTGACACTGGCTTGTCACTATGTTTCCCCGAGCCTTTCAAACTTTATTTTTTTCATCATTAACTTTCCCTGTTACCTGCTGGTGTTTGCTGTCGCTATGTTTATCTTGCTTGATAGTGTACTATTAAAAGAAATTCTAGACTATTAGACAATCGCTATTTTATAAAATAAATGCGTCATCGGCTAAAGCGCGGTTGTCCTATAACGCGAGTCGGATCCATACCCCACAAATCCGCGTTATAACTGGGGAGGGGTGTAATTTTTGTTTTATATGCCCAAATATAGATTTCCATTAAAAATGAACACATTGGAGCCTAGAATGTGCCCCAGGACGCAAAAAGGTGGGGGGGTTCCTGCCATATATCATTTTAACACTGATAAGGGTGACTTACCTTCTTCTCTGTCATGACGTAGAGATGCATGAGCTGGGAATCGAAATGGAGGTCTGGATTGACAGGTGAGTTGTCGTCCACAGCCAGGTCTCCATACTCCAGGGCGGAACTAGAGCTTTCCACCACAACCTGCAACATCAAACCAACATCACTATCACATTTACATTAACACATCATCACACACTTCATTAATATCAACAATTACCACATTAACATCAACACAGGACATACCATTGTAACACAAACACATACCACATTAGCATCAACACATTAGCACATACCGCATTAACATAAACACATCAACACACCATCAAATACTATACATAGTAAAGTGAGTGCGTATACTAGTCAGTGGAAGAGGGTATGTGTTATCAGCAGGTAAACAAAAAGGCCTCGCAGGTTGATCTGCTCATTTTCTTCCCTTCTATTTCGTACATTGGTGTGATAAAGTTAAGAGTGTTGAAGTGCTTCAAACTAAAATGCAATCCGCCTAAAAAAAAAAGCTTTGAATTCACCAACGTCGTTAAAACACAAAAATAATAGTAATAGTAGTAATGCATTTATTGTACCAACTCAGAAATAAGCATCGTGGTTTCCATTGTTTCAATAAACTTGTTTGTTATTTGAAAGTTTGCATCAGTGTAAAGTGAGAACCGTGATCCTCCTCATCCATTGGCAGCAGTGTGAAGTGTGTTCCGCTTTTAAACGCGAAGGTCATATTAATTATTAAGTTTGCTCAAATTTGTTTGTTTCCCCCAGTCTTTCCTGTACATTTGATAATCATATTAATAAATTACCTCAAAAGTGAAAACAAGTTTTCTCTTGAGGATATCTAACATGCATTTATCTTAAACTAGAACTATATAAACTTACAAACTATTTTAACCAAGTACAGTAACATTATAACACTCTAGCCTAACGTAACTAATTTTGAAAAATCCAGTTCGTAGATCACATTCACACCCAAAATGGTGCACTCCCTGTACTACCTTGATGCACTATGAGGCGAGCATATGAGCCACACTACAAATAAACAAAGCAATATAAGCATGTTATGGTACGTTTGGAGGTAAGCGACGTGTGCATTATTTTAGACATCCCCGAGATCGAGCCCTCTGCTTGTAGTTAGTTTCACTACCCCACCCCCACCTCCACCCTCTAATCAAATTCATACAAAAACTTATTTGTCTTTAAGGCACACCATCACAGCCTGGTCAATAATCGAACTTATTTCCAAGAACTCCCATCCCCAATGCAAGCGAGGTGGAAGTATCTAAAAAGGAAGAGACGGATACACACGATGACTTGAGGGCTCGTCTGGGACTGTGTGTGCTGGAGAGAGGGGGCGAATCTAATGGGACCACCGAGGCCCGCGCAGGGAGATGTTAACCAGCCTATAAAGGGACTTTCCTCCCAATGCGCCTCTAACCCCATACAAGACACCTCCACACTAAACTAGACCAGCCCAGCCTGGCACGTGTTTTCCTTTCCACACAGTCTTTATCGTCTTCCCCCATCACTCGCTCTCGTCTTGTTCATTTCATGATGAGGAGACTAGTTTCAAAACTGTGTACCTAAAACTTGAGCCCTTCTACCTCTTAGGGCCGGTCTTATGACTACAGGATAAATATTGATATTGGATGGTTAAAGGGACCAGATAAAAGTTAATCAGATACTTTAATGTTTTACGCATCTTATGAACTGAGTTTATCTGCCAGATAGATATCTGTAGGATAAATATATTTTTATTCAGAACACGCAAGGTTGGTACAGTTTTTACTGGTGCGCGCATGCGTATAAGCCCTGATGCTAACACTACAACCTAGCGAGTGGTGACAACGCACAACATTTGTTAAATAATGGCGGCTAAATAAGTGCAAGGAAACACATGGCGTCACATGGGCGCAGAAGCTAAGATATCTTGCAAGTACTAATTTCGGTGTCTTCCAAAATGTGGGAAATAGTTGGGTACAACGTTTACAAAATTTCATTTATTGTACTCACATTTTGATCATTTGTTCTTATATAAATATAACTCTACAAAT
>CABEEJ010007145.1:19100-33275 GCA_901482245.1 Timema douglasi | reverse complement strand
TACTCGGCTAGGATTCGAAAACTGATTGACCTTACCAGCAGAGCAAATTGGATAAACTCGGCGAGAATAAGACAAGGTGAGCTTCCTTATCTTTCCAGGACCTGTGATCTAAATTAAACATATACTCCTACTTGACGGTAGTGTCCTAGTGCTGGAAACTGGGGTGAGGGGTCGTCATTTGGGTTTTAACATGAGCTAAAACGTTAGTTAAAATGACCTTTATGATCGCCCCTAGTCGAGCATGTCAGATATGGTATATTCGCGTGAATATGTATTATACAGAGTGACGTTAAAAACTATGAACATCATGAGATGTGCATCAAGCTATAAAACGACCCCCTAAAGGCAAATTATCAAAAATCTAATGGTTCATAACTAATCCACCATTAATATGAAATATATCTAAAACCTTGACACAGTAAGATAAAAAGTAAATAAAAACAAACTGCTATATAAGAAATGTAATTTATATGTGTAGAGTTAAATAGTTAATAGTTTAAAAATAATTCAGTCAACCATATTGAAATATTTACACGTTCATCCATAGCAAGACATTAAGTCAAATATAAAAAACATAACACTTGCAGTTAATAGGTTTAAAAAATTTGATACGTATAATTTCATCAGTTAAAACCACTTTTAAAGAAAACATTTAAAAAAAATTGAAACACAAATAGAACCAGTCTTGTTGAGGTTTTTTTTTTCAAAATTTTCCTATGCACGACTCCCCTTAAGGAGGTCCAAGGCCGTAGATATGTCTTAATGAAGGTAGGAGTGGGGTAAGAAGTAAAAATTTCAAGCAGTAAGAAAATTATAAAATGTATTTGTCAAACCAAATTAAATACATAGTCTAAAACTTTATAATTATTTTAATAAAGTTCACTTAAAAAATAAATCATTGGTACGGTGCACATAAATACCTTATCGCTTCTTTACCTAAAAATAATATTGATCTAAGATCAACCATAAGATAAATGAAATAATAGATAGCCATAAAGAAACATCATGGGAAAAAAATTATCACATTTTATCAAAGAGCATAAACGAGATAATTTGTACTGTTATAGAAAGATATTGAAACAAAAAAGTAAAAAAAAATTGAAATCACGTTTCACCACGCTCTGTAAGTAGATGATTATTTTAATTCGTTTCTCGCCATTTGCTAGGAATTACAGTTTGTTCTATTAGTTTTGCAAATTTTGAGAGCTCCCCCCCCATCCCGCCCCCCCACCCCCCATTTGGAGTTTATAATTTAAAGAATTGTATTATTATCTAGAGTAAAGTTTCAGTTCAATTCAGTTTAAAATACATATTTTCTTAAACTCGGAAAATATTTGTCTTATAAACAATTTTTTTAAGACGTATTTTTATCTTTAATAGCCCTAGAATTTTTCAATGATAAATGTTTTTGTATCTGAAATAAATAGTTGCGGAGAAAAGCTTTAAAAAAAATCCTTTTATATAAAGTGTTTTCTAAGTAATTTTCTCAGAAAAATTATATGACATTTTGTTTGTAATGGCAAACTGGTTGGATACTAGTTTTTATCAAAATCTATTTTGATAAATTCGATTGTTTTTCTATTTTCACCTTTAAGTTTATGGATGGATCGATAATGACAAAATAAACCCTGATGAACTTTATGAAAACCCTTGATTCCAAGTTTCGACCAGATCGGTAAAATGGTTTTGGCTGTAGGCACACACCGGAAGACAGACCGACGGCAAAAACCACTTTGTTGGGTCCAGGGAGTCTTTAAACGTCGATATCCATTAAAATCTCGAATTCGATTTTATTTTATTTTTACGATCACAATACTTTATTCATCTTCCTGTCCTAGAGAATGAAATGATGCCCACAAGGTGCATTCTCGTAACTAACTGACAAAGTGTACATTGGTTTCTACAACATTTTGAGGATTCCATTTTTTTGTGTTTTCACAAAAACTATGGCGGCACAAATTATGAGACTGATATATTCTTGTGGCACAAATTCAGCACTAAATAATGACGTAGGTCTCATAATTTGTGCCGTTTGTGGTGCTGCCTACTTCAAGGAGCTGAACAGGCTTACAGCACATTAACCAAAAGGTAGACTGTGCAACTGTACACATTAAAAGTGTCTGTAAATTTCCAATATATAAAAACAAGGTGCAAAAATAGTAGCTTCAAGACATTTTATACCCTTACTCTCCCCTCTCAAAATAGCTACTAATCAGGCGTTTAACACATATGTACACACTCCATTCACGGTAGGAATTTCTCTCTGAAAGGTATTTTTTCCTACCAATATCCTAATATATAATAGATTTCTGGCAGGGAAAAAGGCCTTTCAGAAAACAATTCCTACGGTGAACGAACTTTAAGTAGCGTTTGTTCATTCTCCTTTCAGAATTGTACCCATACCATTAGACACGCCTGACTGATGTCAAAGGCAGAGGCTCAATCTTGACCACGTGGACCAAAGGTAGATTTCTCCATATTCCTTTAAAAGAAATGCCCGTATATTTCTTCCTGCTAAGAGTAATAGTCCATAGTCCTCACCCAACACAACGAATATTTGCTAATCTTATGTTCAAGCACTCGATTGAAATAATGTTGCCAATATTGTTCAGGTAACTAACTAACTTACGGAACTAAGGTGCGGAGAAGAAAGTTTGGCACTTAAAGTGGAAATTCAACATGTAACGGGAGCACGGTAGAAGTACAATATATTACAGTTACGAAGGTCACTAAAACTACTTTAATATATGCATGCGTCAAGTAATGTGATCTGCAGATGTCACTTTTGATAGGCGGTATCAATAAAGATAATGTAATACTAATGGTAGAGTCACATGTTATCAATGTTGACTGCAAATAAAACATGTTTGTATTTTGTCCTTCCTAGCCAGTTCCTAGTGCAATATAGTGTGTTAGAACGAGTGGATGACCTTGTAACGTGATACAAAGTGACGGAGAGGTATAGAGGGAGATAAACACTTGGCAAGGACGAATAGATGCTCGGTGCAATAACCACACAACTTTAAAAAAAAAAATCCTTTGCTTTGCCTCTTTCTATCCGTCCGCGTATTTCCATTGAGGTAGGAATAAGCAAGGTATAATCTAGAAGAAAAGTACCCTCATTTGCTTGAAGGAGAGTGGAACGCTATTTAAGGAAAGCCACTATTATTACACTCGGATGGCTTTTGAATCTCGGATCTCTCCTCATTATCAGCAAACCAAGCCAGATGAGTTTTTTTTAGAAGCGCGTCTTAAGGCAGTATGCAAGAATTTTACTAAGTGGACACTAGCGTGGGTTTGCTTGCGTCATCGTAGGTTAAAAGGTGGAGCGATAGTGTGCTCGGGACCCCACTATACGTTCTTGTATACCGCCCTTACTACCTGTTTTGATTATACTCATATGTACTAATTAAACTAATGAGCTAAGAATGAGGAGGGTTAAATTTAGAGTAAATATACCCGCACCTGTGTGGAGGGAGAGTGGAAAAACATTTATGAAAAACCACCCTCAATACGACCAGAGTTAAAACCTTTATCTTCCTGCCAATGGAACTCTGGTATATTGCGAGAGTGACGTCTTAAACTATTCAGCCACCGAAGCAGGTCAGACTAGGTTGACACCTTAGCGGGCGCGCCCACCAGTGTAAATATTACTATCATGCGTGTAATTCAACAGAAGAGCAACTTGCATTGGTGGACACGAGGACTAAATCTGTCTCACCTAGTCTGTCCTGCCAGTGGCGGGGAGGTTGGGGCTCAAATCCCCACTGATTGCACTCAAGTTGCTTTTTTATGGTTTACCCCTCCCCTTTCACGAAGATGATGGTACATTTTCCTCAAACCATACCTTTCTCACTCCTACTCAATCAGTTTAAATATGCGTACATCCCAGACTGGTAGTGCTACGCCGAGCACACACGTATTTGGCTTTAATCGCTACCTCTCTGGTTATTTAGTGATAGTCGTCTCCCGGAAACCTCGCCGGGGTGCATGTAGCGAAATGTTCGTGTCTAGAGCCCTTCTTGCTCTGTCTCGCCGTGTTTACCTTGCACTTTTTGCACGCGAGGCAGTTTCCTCAAACAACTCACACATTATTTTAACCTAGGACAACACTTGGAAGGCCAACACACTCGTTTATAGCATTTGATTGAATTCACCTCCTGCCTTACTTGATGTACTCGTGGTTCGGTACTTTGTAAGGTCACGCTGCTTATACATCCACTCATTTGTATTTAGTAAATACGAGACCCCTGACTCGAGAGTCACTAGACTGGCTATCATCTCTTGACGCAACTAATTGCATGGCCACTATTGGGATACCACGATGCCATTTTCTTGTTTTAGTGTTGTCAATCTTCCCTTAAATATAAGACAAGTTTCACAACGGTGGTATGTCGACGTCGCCAGTAGCTACCTATAGCTCATATACAGTGGGAGTGTAGGCAATTGACAGACATCAGAAGGTTCTTCATTGCAAACATTGGCTAGAAGTTTTATTAGAAGCGTTTGATAACACTTTTTATTGATAATATTAATATAGTACTACTAAGAAAATAAAAATTATTCCCGAATAGATTGACTTAAGACAATGTTTGCAGTAAAGAACCTTCTGCTAGCTGTCACCTACACTCCCACCATGGATGGGGTATACATCTTACCCCAACACACCGAAAGTTTTGGCAACAGTTAATCGAGAGAGAAGGCGACGATAAAGTTTTTTCCCATTAAGTCCTGCTGTTTCCTCAGCGGTGATATTGAGTGTAGGTATCCAGGGCAACTGTCAGGCCAAGGCTATGTAGAAAGCGATTTTGAGCGTCAAGCGTTATAGACGGGAAGACAGACATCAAGAGGGCTGAGGGTTCGCCGACAACATGGCCCCGGTATTATCATAGATAGTTAACTTGTTATTACTCTTAGTTTGGTGAAAGTTTGAAATAGTTTGATTATCTGCACGCAACCTCACACGAGGTAGTAGGTACAGAGAAGTAAATACATTATGTTTGTTTTTGCATTGCGCCTTACTACCCGTTCGGGTTATACTCCTATGTACTAATTACACTAATGGGTTAGGGATTAGGAAGGTTTAATTTATAGGTAGTACACCCGGGTTTGCATGGATAGAGGGTGGAAAAACATTTAGGGAGGAAAACCTCAGTGCACCCGACCGGTATCAAACCCCGATCTCCCCGTCTTCAGCAGTTTAGTCCAACACTTGAGTAGCGCCACCATCTAAACGGGTTAAATACTGCTAAACAGCCACGATTGCTTAATTCGTTGCAGATTTCTTCTCAAGATATACTCTAAGATCTTATTTCCTTAAGTGCCCCTATAATACAGAGTGCCTACAAATAGCAGTAATAATGAATTCAGACTCCATGTTGGACTGTGACAAAGAGCACATTCTAAACGCTTGTTAACTGAGTGTGGCAGTGAATAAAATTAAACTCTTTTTTTTCACGGTATTGAGCGTCGAACTGTTCTCGTTCGATCTTGCAATATGGTCAACCTCCCCAGTTAATTTATTTGAGGTGTTTAACGTGAAACCGACTGATTATATCGGCTCATGAGAATTTCTATTAGCGAGAGCGAAAAGGCTTATCAATTTTTCAGGGAAAGTTATTTTCCCATACCTCCCAGTGTTCTTTTACATGCAACAATCGATATGAGACGAATTGCTTTACTTCCTCTCCGAAGAAAGTTGTGGTACGGATTCTTATCGCTCAAGAAAAATCCTTCGGCCGCAGCTGGGTTTGAACCCACGAACATCGAGTCCCGCCTGAAGCGAGCACTTTACCCCAAGATCACGAGGTCAACAACCCCCTAAGTTGATTCAATGTGTTTGTTTTCCCCACCGCTTATCGCTTTCTGTGTGGCCTTAGCCTCACGCAAGTCAAAGCTTAAATGATTGAATATACCGATACATGACTTACAAACTAACTTAATTCTAGAACAAACCCAAATTACAGTCCCCGGACTGTGAAAGGGGAATCCCAAATTTCACTAGATATACATTTTTCAACCATGCCAAGAAATCGAACCCAGGGCCGTTAGTTCAGAAGTCAGACGCGCCAACGACTGAGCTAAGGTGTCGGACTAAGGTCGGCTCATATCCTAACCACAATATTATGGTCTGATTTCTTCCCACGAGAATGATTGTGGAGTTTGTTGGGAAACCTCCCAAATTGAGTTCCTGATCGTAAATGGTGGTAATATTCACCTTCTATACCGTGTCCCCTTAGATCAAATAGTTTACCCGTGTCTGTGGGAACTTGTTTTAAGACATCGTCCTCGTATGGTCCAGTTTGCATGTGATGGAGAGGTCGGAGTTCAAATCTCGATAGGGTCTACTGAGGGTGGTTTCTCCTAAATGGTTTCCCCACTTTTCTACACGAAAATCCTGGTGCAGTTCCTCTAAATACTATCTTCCTAGTACATATCCCAATGGTATAAAATATTGTGATGGCCCGAACGGGTAGTAAGACGCGGTATATTTGCTGATACAGTAGCCCCATGGCTTCTTTGGTGCTGACTGACAGCTGACGGCTTTGAAAAGTTACCCGACCACATTATGTATGTCTACGCCGAACCATATGATCTGCAAAAACATGTGTTTAGCAGCTGTCACTTCTGACAGTAAAAATGTAGGTATATACCTAAATGATGACTGTTAGTTGTCAGCTGTGAGCTGTCAGTCAGCACCAAAGAAGTCATGGGGCTACTGTAGCTGTCACACTCTTGCTCGCAGCCGGCCAGCTGGTTGTCAAGGTCGCCGTGGTACAGTCCCCAGCAAGACAAGGAGTCGTTTGTAAACAAACAACACATGCTGGTGCTGCCTCGACAGATAGACCAGCATGCCTTGCTTGGGCCTGTACTTAAACAATGCGCAGTTACATTAGGACTGCCAGTATGATTTTATTTTCACGCAGTGGCGGCTCGTGTATAGGCAGTGCGGAACTGCAGCACCCCCTATTTACACTTGATATTATCGATAAAATTTAATATAATGAGTCCTTTTTTCTTTAATTCTTTCTTTATTTTTGTAGTACAATATATATTCCTTAAGATTAATGTTAGTATTTCAGTAGCCATCCCCCAGTTTATGAAAAAGATACAAAAATATTTGTATGGAACTGTGCGCTTCACTGTGCCAGCGACGTGGTGTTTGAATGTTGTGCGCATGCGCACATAGGAGGGGATGGAGATGAAGGCGAGACTGCCAAGTAAAGAGAGCACTGTTGCTCTCGCAGTGCTGGCTTTGGCGTGATGGTGGAAGGAATTTTTTTTTACTCAGTTTGTGTTGTGCTAAAAACCGTGTACCATATTCTTGAATGTGATAGAGTGTAGAAGAGTGTAGAATTAGATTATTATTCTGCTTCCAGCTATTCTATTTGATTAATTTTTTTAGGTTTTTTTATTTAACAGAAATACTAAATGCGCTTGCAGTACTTTCAATGGAGAAAAATTTTCTAAATTTTCATCCAGAGATCAAGGAGAAAATTATTGAATTTTTTGCACAAATTAAAACAAGAAGAATTGATTTCATTTTTAAATTAATAGATCAAGCTTGAACTGTAACAATTTAAGTTAAAGTAAGTAAAAAAGTTTGTTGTTTTTTTGTTAAGATTTTATCAAGTTCATGAATAATTTTTCTTTTTATACATATTTTTTTTCCTTTTACAGAATTTTAAAACAAAGGCTAAACATTTTCTGAAGCACCACCCCCACTAATTTTAGCTACGAGCCGCCACTGTTTTCACGTTCATTTTATGAATAGACTGATTGTACCAGAAAATACCTACAACCTATAGACTTTATTCTACAATAGACACAGCACCCAGGCCCCCGTTGTGAAAGGGGAAGACCCAATTTAACCAACGATATTGTTTTCATCTATGCCAGAAATTGAACCTAGGACATTTATTTCGGTAGGTTTTCACGATACTAGATGAGCTAAGGTGTCAGATTATCCAAACTTAATTCCAAAAGAACACACAAAGCCTTGGCCCCAGAATGTTACTTTACCACTCTAATCTTTGACAGGGTTACAATTTTGACCCTGTAAGAAATCGAACTCGTCTATTCTTAAATACGTAAGTAGACGGGTGCAGTACAAGCTGAGTCGGCGCTGATTGGACCTCAATAGTGGTGAGCTTGATCAGCTGCTCAGAATTCACCTTCATCTTTCTGTTCTACTAGGTCACAGTTGATAGCCTGCTCTGGCTGTTTATCTGAAAGTGATGGGGATCCCAACCACCCCCCCAAAAGTTAAAGGTAGGGTTGCCACTGTTCAAGGGATAATTTCCTCAATGCTCCAATGTTTCCAGATGTAATGGACATCCTTCTGTGTTGTGACGTTAGAAAACTTTCAAATGTATTTCTATCTGAGAGACGTCAAAAAATGAAACACTAGAGATTTCCCCCCAAATGCTTTAATTGTGTATTTTGTTTACAAACTAGCCCTCCCCGTACTTCTCCTCGACTATCTATCGTCCTGCTTTAATCCTATTCTTACTCCTGAATCCATACCAAATTTAACATAACAAGGTTACATACATCGGTACGTCAAACAAAATACGATATTATGAAAGGTGACCTGGTGGTCTAGAGGTAAGGTTTTGACCTTCTGTCCTGGGGGTCTGGGGTTCAATCCTTGGTCCCAGCACAGATTTATCTGATTGCCAAATCCTTCCTTCACCTCTGACAAGATGTGTATTAGTCACAACTTGTGAATGTGTGGAATGCCAGGCCTCCACAGTGGTTCGGATCCCACGTTAAACTGTAGGTCCTTCATATCACAATCACTCTACCATTACACATTAGCGTAAGTGCGTATAGCCCGAACGGGTAGTAAGACGTGGTGCTAATAATATGATATTATGACACCCGCATCGGTCGGCACGTGGACTAAATCTTGAGCTCATCTAGGGAGGTTTTCCATTGAAGGGAAGGTTGGGGTTATAGCCCTGGAAAGATGTTTTCCCCTAATTAGTTTCCCAATCTTCTTTCGAGCAATTTGGGTCCATACCCTCTAAATTATACCCATAAGTGTAATCAAGATGTGTAAAGCCCGTACAAGGAGTAGCGGCCGTATTTTACTGTCATATTTGTAATCTTTCGTTCTCTCTCCAAGCGAACACTGGTAGGTATGACGTCCCCTGCTGTATGAGGAGCCGCTGCCTCAGCCAATGACCGCCCAACTCTTGGAACGTTTGTTGTGTTATGTGCGTGTTAGTTAGGAGGCTACTGATGTGGCAACAACGCAGTGCCCTTGATCTTGTTGGAGGGAGGGACGTCTGACAACACCGTCTCTCAGCTGGGGCGCATTACCCGACCGGCTAGTGTGGTTGAGAGATGAAATCCTAGGTTGAAAAAACACTAATCTTGCAAGGATCATAATCATGTGTAGTCGAATATAAATTTCACCCGTGGTTAGCTCTCACCTCTCTTTGGCTCAAAAACGACGAGCAAGATTCAGGGTCTCGGGGAAACTTCCAACAGAAACAGGAATGCAAGGTTCGTATGGGAGAAACTTCCGACAGAAACAGGAATGCAAGGTTCGTATGGGAGAAACTTCCGACAGAAACAGGAATGCAAGGTTCGTATGGGAGAAACTTCCGACAGAAACAGGAATGCAAGGTTCGTATGGGAGAAACTTCCGACAGAAACAGGAATGTAGGATTCGTGTGGAGAAACTTCCGACAGAAACAGGAATGTAAGATTCGTATGGCAAAACTTCCTAAAAGAACAAAAATGCGAACCAAATATGTATATTAATGCTTGGTTTCAGATTAATATTCGTATAAAAACAATAAAAACACAATCCAAACAGCTACGGGAATATATCTTGACACGGGAATCAAAACCGGAACATTTGGTAGGATCAAATGTTAACATGCCAAAAATATTTCGCACACCGCGTCTTATAGCGCTAATATACAGTCATTGTTTTATAAAGTTCTGTGAGAAAATACATGTGAAATAACTTTGACGATCTATCGAATACGTTTTATAAAATAATATATTCAACAAATCTTGCATAAAACAATTACATTGTGGAACATGTGATAGGGTTTTATAAAAGAAAATGCTGACATTTGTAACATGAGACGACGTTAAAAAATGTAATTATACAGGATGAAGAGAATATATTCCTATCTGACACAAACTCCCAACTTATATCATCTCTAAAATGAATATTTTTCCATTTAATTAATGAAACAATTGGCGAAAAGCTATATAAAAGTTTCTTGATCCATTTGTAAATACTTTTTATATGATTTCATATCCTCACTACATCGGTTAATTCATATTATATTATTAGGTAAGTAATACAGCTCGACCAGACTTCTTAAGAGCCCGTCTCATTCCACAGATAACACCTAACTTAGGTGGGTAATATAGCTCAAAACAGATGTAGCATTGTGGTGTGGTTTTCTGTATTGTGATTTAGAAATCAGTTGAACCAAGACCAGTGAAACTGTTATACTATATTCTATTCGTAACATGACAGATATTCAAGAACTCTTGATATCACAATGTGAATAAAATTAAACTCTTATGTTTCTACTGGAGTAATCTCTTATATATTTTGGCCAAAAAGTGTTTTGCTATAAAAACTGACAAACACTGCCTTTAACTCGCGATCTCTAGACGCCCATCATAATACAACTCGAAACAGACGGAGGGCGTCCAGTTTTAGAATTAGTTACGTTTTAGAATTGATCGATTTAAGGACCTAACTTTCTTTTCAAAAATATAATTACAAAATTGACATGCTTGAGGGATTAAAATATGCTTATATTAATTTAAATCTTCATTACTCTACTTAAAAGTCAATTTTCGGAAGCAAACAGAAAGTTAAATCGGAGCCATCGAAAGAAATGAGGGGGAGGAGGGTAATCCCCCTTCCCTTCGCTGGAGGACTTTACCGCAAGCCACAGCAGAAAGAATCTCCTTTCCTCCAAAAGAGATGAATATCAAATAAGAATTAGTTAAATTAGCGATGTTTTATAATAAAACATCTAGGATTATTTTATCAAATATTCAAAGTGAAATGTATGTTTAAAGGGTGCATAGGGCAGAAGGGCAGATCCGGCGTACCAACACACATAATTATACAGCATATCATGCATGTATATATACTTCCTCAAACAACGGTTCAAAATATCAATGTTCTGCCCCTCCGTGCCAGAAAACAGGCATCATGACGTCACAGGTGGCTAAGACTGTTTTGTTCACTGGGCGACTTCAGGAAGTTCCTTTTACAGCGGGTTGGTCATCTAGTCTGAGAGATGAACCTGTTATAGCTTGGCTTTTTAGATGGTTGGAAAGGGGGGAGGGAGGGCGCGTGTGTGAGGCTAAATAAACAACGTGGAGACGAACAATAAGATTAGAATTATTTTAGAACTTTCTGAAAGATGGATGCAAACTTTATTTCTACTCATCATATCCTACCTCCCGTCAATTAAATGCACTAATGTGGTATGAAAGAGGAATGTAGAATTTTAGATTAAATGTACCCCCATTTACGTGCAGATAGTGTGGAAAACTTTTTTTTAACCTCATTACACCCGATCGGGATCTGAACCTTTTTTCTCCACGTTATTGCCAATCCAAACTAGAAGATTTTGACTTTAGTACGCGTGAACACTAATATGGGTCTGATGCAAGCATTGATTACTGGTTTAGTTGATTAAAAAGGGCAATGTTCCCGGTATCTTGGTATTATCTGCACCCAGCAGGTACTGATGGTACGCGCGCAACAGGTCCCCGAGGGTGTTGACCTCACAACACAAAGAGGAACAAGCAAGGTCATCTCCCCCTCCCTAGGAGAATGGCTTTGACCAGCACTGATAGCTCCCTTTTCACAAGCCGCGGGGGCTTGCGGTGGCTTTCAGATGTGGAAATATTTAAGTGGAAGTACGTTTTACGAGCCCTCATTAAAAATGTTTAGTTCCCATTCCGTCCTACAGATACACGTATAGTGAACTCATAATCCTCTCGCAATAGACTAGATTTCAATGACGGGGAGATCGAGGTTCAATCCCGGTCGGATGTACTCAAGATGGATTTCCCCAAATTGTTTCCCACTCTCGCTCAACGCAAATATGGTTACACTCCTCTAAATTTAACCTTTTTCCTCCCTAGCCACTTATCGTAATTCGTACATAATCGTACAACCCTCTTGGGTAATAAGATGCGGTACAAAAAACTCTCAATTATGCTTCTGTAGCAATTGAAGATTCATTAGATAATATTTAGCACCGCGTCTTACTACCCGTTCGGGTTATACGCTTTTAAGTACTAATTACGCTAATGGATTAAGAATTGGGAAGGTGTAATTAGAGAAAGTGAACCGGCATTTGCGTGGAGGGAGAGTGGAAACCATTTAGTAACCCCCCCCCCCCTCCCCAGCTCACCCGACCGAGATTCGAACCTCGATTTCCCCGTCCTCAGCAGTCGAGCTCAACACGACTAGCGCGTTAGCCAACTACGCCACCAAGGCGGGTGATTCATTAGAGCCGTATTATATATTTACTCTTCCAACCTCCACCTATTTATCTGTCGCATTTGCTCTAGCCTTTTATAAGACGAATGTACGAACAAAATTAAAGGAGGGGACGGCTCTAAGACCCTTCCAGGGCGGTATTGTGACTTATCTCTCTGATGAGGTTGGTCAGGACTTAAAAGTTCACTGCCATGACGCGCTCTCGTTTGCGTAAGTTAGCAAATGCTACTCGCATGCGTCAGCAAGTGCTGCTTGCGACGATAACAAGTGCTGCTCTGGCAAGTCAGCAACTGCTGCTTCCGTAGCTCACCCGATATTGAAGACAAAATGTGATGTCCGTGTAATTCAGCAAGGTGTTCCTTCCTTGCCTAGGTCAGTAAGTGCTGCGTGCGTAGGTCATCAGGTGTCCACAGAGTTGTGGTGAATGATGAAGAAAGTTCTGCAATTATTTCCCGAAATCAATCCTTGAATCACCGTCATTTGAGACATTTCCACAGAACATAATGAGTCTGACGTCAAGGCACTTTTTTTTTATCAGTTGATGTCACACGCGCCTCACTCTACCTGGGACACTTCCACTTCCGGGCAGAGATAACTTCCCCTCAAGCTATTAAACGACGGGCCGTCACCGTTTAAAGTATATACTATTATATATACATTCAACGCCGTCACTCCACAGACGACCTCTATTGTTGGCGTAACTCCACAGAGGATATCGATTACTGGCGTCGTTTCACAGACGACCTCCATTGCTGGCGTAACTCCACAGAGGATCTCTATTACTGGAGAGATGTTTAGGGAGTGTATTAATACTACGGGAGAACTTTCTGAACACAATTATATTAGCACACGGCATACAAAATATAAACTGACTGAATTAGAGAAAATACATAACACCCATCCCATTGACCATGAATTAATCACTGGAAAAGGGGATATCCAATTTCACAATTGATAAATCTATAATAATAAAATGAAGTGTTTATCTGTGTGTTTGTGTGCGATGCCCAGCCAAATCTACGGCACGCAGAAACCTTAAATTTTTAACATAGGTGGATGGAAGGGGGTCCGAATGCACCTCGAAACAGGATTTTTAGATTTTTAATTAGGTTATTTCCAACCAATTTTTGAAGGGTCACGGGCAACGCCTTGTGGGATTGCTAGTATTTCTAATAAAACTGTACCTACCGAGGGGGGATATTTTGGGGGATCAAAATCATATTGAAATTATTAATGCTGTATTCGTGTATTATTTCTGTGTGTCTTAGAGGGCCTGGAAATTTTGCGTGTTGGAATCTTATAGCATTCATAGTACTTACAGCAATGATTAAACACTTTCAATGTCTTAGGAAGGAGTCAAAGTTGGCAAAATGCATTGTCATTTCTTGTTGGGGAGCTTCACCAAAAGCCACCGCGAGTAGAATCTCCCTCCCCTAATATATTAATATGGGTATGGCCCTGGTCTTTCAGCCATGTTGGGAATTTAACCAGAGACCCTTAACCCTGTAGACAGACGTGCTACGGAGTATAAAATAAAGTTTAGGGAAGAAAGGGCACCTCCTCATACTGTTATCTCAGGTTAGATAGCTCCGACACTGGATGGTGCAAATGAAAACACAAGAAGGAAACCGAAGAGTTGTTCTATCCGGAGGGGGGGGGGGGCCCAA
>CABEEJ010007145.1:6663-19080 GCA_901482245.1 Timema douglasi | reverse complement strand
GGGGGGGGGGGGGGGGCACAAGAGAGTGAAACCAGTTCTCTTCTACCTAAGCTGCCGGGGCTAGGGGGAATGGGATACATGTCAGGTGTGGGCTTGCTGACGTCATAGTTGACTTCTTGGGCTTCCCAAACCTTGGCCTTCAGGTGTCGTGGTCACGAAACATCACCCGAAGCAGAGTGGTGAGGGAGACTGCACTCTCGAAGGACTTGTATCTGTACTAGAGGCTGACTGTAGGGTTTGTATCTGTACTGGGAGCTGACTGTAAGGCTTGTATCTGTACTGGAAACTTACTGTAGGGTTTTTATCTGTACTGGAGGCTGACTGTAGGACTTGTATCTGTACTGGAAACTGACTGTAGGGTTTGTATCTGTACTGGAGGCTGACTGTAGGGCTTTTATATGTACTGGAGGCTGACTGTGAGGTTTGTCTCTGTACTGGAGGCTGACTGTAGGGTTTGTCTCTGTACTGGAGGCTGACTGTAGGGTTTGTCTCTGTACTGGAGGCTGACTGTAGGGTTTGTCTCTGTACTGGAGGCTGACTGTAGGGTTTGTCTCTGTACTGGAGGCTGACTGTAGGACTTGTATCTGCACTGGAGGCTGACTGTATGGCGTGTATCTGCACTGGAGGCTGACTGTATGGCGTGTATCTGCACTGGAGGCTGACTGTATGGCGTGTATCTATACTGGAGGCTGACTGTAGGGCTTGTATCTGCACTGGAGGCTGACTGTAGGACTTGTATCTGTACTAGAGGCTGACTGTAGGGTTTGTATCTGTACTGGGAGCTGACTGTATGACTTGTATCTGTACTGGGAACTGACTGTAGGGTTTTTATCTGTACTGGAGGCTGACTGTAGGGCTTGTAATGTACTGGAAACTTACTGTAGGGTTTGTATCTGTACTGGAGACTGACTGTAGGGCTTGTATCTGTACTGGAAACTGAATGTAGGGTTTGTATCTGTACTGGAGGCTGACTGTAGGGCTTATATCTGTACTGGAGGCTGACTGTAGGGCTTTTATATGTACTGGAGGCTGATTGTAGGACTTGTATCTGTACTAGAGGCTGACTGTAGGGTTTGTATCTGTACTGGGAGCTGACTGTATGACTTGTATCTGTACTGGAGGCTGACTGTAGGGCTTGTATCTCTACTGGAAACTGAATGTAGGGTTTGTATCTGTACTGGAGGCTGACTGTAGGGCTTGTATCTGTACTGGAAACTGAATGTAGGGTTTGTATCTGTACTGGAGGCTGACTGTAGGGCTTGTATCTGTACTGGAGGCTGACTGTAGGGCTTTTATATGTACTGGAGGCTGACTGTAGGGCTTTTATATGTAATTGACTGTAGACCTTGGCTCTGTGATTGACTATATAACCTGTCTTAATGGTCGAGTGGTCAAAGAAGCTAACTACATATCCGGATAGTTGTGATACGAATGATTTGAAGTAATCTATTAGAACTTCTAATGGACCTACTCGTGGATTAAGAAGCTTAAAAACTTTTAATCATTAATTTAAAACATGACCCCATCGGCTGCATAGCTGTGATGTTATTTTAATCCACAGTTGACAATCCCCTTGCCATAAAAGCCCAACAATACAGCAACCCTGCATGCATGAGCGAGCCCCGCATTGCCTACTCGTGCTATTTGCAGGCGCCATAAGGCAAGGTTCTCTCCTCCGAGTTTAGAGATGTCCGGTGCAAAACAGTCTTCAGGTGTTCAGACGGAACAATAAGAATCAGAATGAGCTTAGTCACAAGCAATAAGCAGCCTGGACCTCCGGAACGTACTTATCACCAACATTGTTTCCATAGAAGTTTGACTTATGTCCTTCTGCGTTTATGACTCCAAATTGTTATTTGCCGATTCTTCAAAATTGAAAACATGTCCTTGAGGGGTTCCCAATTCTAAACCTCTTGTTTCGACTTAAACAAAGACAATAGTTTCATTATTAGGGGCGTTGAAGACTTATTTAGCTTTCATTTGTGTTTCAAGTTTATCTGGAGTGAAAAAAGGTTTAATATTTATTTATTGTTAAAGTTGATATCTATTTAATTCTTATTTCCAGTGTTTCGCGTCTTACTACCAATCCAGGGTACCCTACTCGCACATTAACGCTGACGGGATAGGGATGAGGAGGGTAGAGTTATAAATTAAGTATACCCAAATTTATGGAAGGAGGGTGGAAAACGATACAGACAAACCCACCTTACTATTCCGTCTAAGCACACGCGGCGTATGTCACCGGACGTCTCGGGTTCGGACTTTGACCGACGCAAATGTACGCTTATGATCATTCTTGATATACGTATGCTAATTATTCATGGGTGCTAGTCTCTGTTGTCTTATATTCGGGCTCCAGGTAGGTACGTCACCTACCAACGTTTATGGTTAGGTCCTTGTGTATGAATGATTGTTAATATAAAATGAAAATTACATTTAATAAAATTATGATTTATTGAAATACGTAACTCGGATTAACATGCTAAGAATGTAAGGCATATTTATGCTAAAAACAGAATAAGTGCCCCTGATAGTGATTAAGTCACAAACCCACTTCAGTGGCCACGTGGTCTAACGCGCTATTCTCGTACTGGACTTGAATGTCGATGACGGCGATACCGGGGTTCAATCCCGGTTGGGTGCACTGAGGGTGTATTTTCCCAAATGGTTTTCCACTCTCCCTCCACGCAAATGCGGGTGCATATCCCCTAAATTAAACCTTCCCAATCCCTAACCCATTAGTGAAATGAGTGCATAGGCGTATAACCCGAACGGGTGATAAGACGCTTTTTGCAATTAAGTCACAACCGTACTCTCTTAGTGCCTAGTAGCGAGTATCTTTTCTCAGATCACCCTGCCTATCGGGATTTCGTTGTCATTCCACTGGATGAAGGGTGCACCAATAAAGACAATCCTGGAAGCTTTCTATTCTAACATAATTGTGTCAAGGGCTCCATTTTCACTTTAAAATAACTATCGCAACCCAATGGAGGGTAGGAGGCCATTTCTTTAACAATATCTGAGGGGTTTTTTTCACGGTAATAAACCATAGCCTAAACAAACACAAAGTTCCCCTATCCAATCAAAAAAGCAGGCCAAATTGTATTTATCTGGAGACGGGAGGGTGGAGAGTTGCTAGTAAATATGTCACATCATATAGAATTACACCTTTGTCCACGTGCCTGCCAGCACGACTAGCTACCTGGAGGAAAGTTTGAGCTGCTCTCTTCTTTGCATTCAAATGTAGATTTATTTTTAGATTATGTCCCATTTGATACATATCCCGTTGATAAAACTTTGTAAGTACCTATTTTTGTTGAGTAGCAAGAAGAACACACCAAGATACATTATTATAGTGACAAATGCATGGAATCGAGCCAGGGTCCCCTAGATAAGCCTGCCGCAACTAACAAACTCATTAGTTTCTGACAGTCGGTATGAGCCAAGTCTGTCATTCGTCCCCTGCCCACTATAATCAGCATCGTCCTGCGCACTGGTGGGTCAGTTGCGTTGCCTCACACGCAGGTTCTCGTCACGTGACAGCAGCTCAAGGTCCGCATGTAGGAAGTGGCAGGAATATTACGTCACAAAGGTTGGCAGCAGCTAGTATTGACAGGCAGCCGCGAGCTACGACCACCGTCCGCCCGTTCAGTTCAGTTCCACAGGGGAACAAGACGCGAACGACTACTGATATAAAAAAAAGGTTGTAACTATTTATATAGCCCTTGACTGAGACACTTGTCTGCAGTAACAATATCTGAAATAGTCAAAGCTGTGTGAATTGACGTCCCGAGCACTCCATGGCGGATATCAACAAGCTGCTTGCTAGTAAAGGGAAATTTTCTCTTAGTACCCTAACAAGTGGCCCAGTCTCAGAGCTGACCAGGGAAGGGCAACTTACCCCCCTCCCTGCCCAACAAGTTTCCCACTCTTAAAGCTGACCAGGGAAGGGCAACTTACCCCCCTCCCTGCCCAACAAGTTTCCCACTCTTAAAGCTGACCGGGGAAGGGCAACTAACTCCCCTCCCTTCCCAACAAGTTTCCCACTCTTAAAGCTGACCGGGGAAGGGCAACTTGGTATACTACAACAAATTACCCCCCTCCTTAGCTGACCAGTGATAGATTACAGAGTGCAACGTGCCTCAATTTAATCCCAAATAATTTCATCTCTGTCCATTCCATTCCTACTAAGGTTCCACCCATTGACGGAAGTCGACACCCGGAAGTCAGAACAAAGAGATGAAGAACTTGATGTAGCTAGACCGTAGATGGTAGCAAGTTGTTACCGATCTTGGGTGTTTTGCAGCTTAACAACCCTGTCAGGACCAGTTTCGGCCCATCAATACATGACATCCACCCCTTGATTGGACCGTAAGAATATTACTAAATATAGCTAGTTCCCGCTGACGCTTAATTTAACAAGAGGAGAGAGCATTTCATCTAAATAAACCTTGCAAATGATTTTGAACCATCTTATTCAAGGCCACACCAGCGAATGTTGAAGTCATGCGGCAAGTTTAAGACGAATTACTGGTGTTTTATGTTCGTTTGGATAATTAATAGGATATTAGGTCATTACTACTTCCCTAACGCAAAAATAATAATTTACCAAAATCCTTTCCTCCAAAAACTAAAATATAATAAATATTCGCCAACTCATTTACAAGACGGGTTATCCTGGAAGTAAATATAGTCTGGGGGATATGTCTAGTGAGTACAACTTTGTTTGGCCTAGAGAAAAGAAGTGGAGATACATAGTAAGGAGGGAAAGAATGATCCGTTGAGCCGGGACTCGGGAATAAATAAGGAGATAAAGGATAATTCGTTGAGTCGAGACTCACGAATAAATAAAGGGAGGAAGAATCATTCGTTGAGTAAAAACTCAGGAAGACATACAGAAAGTGAGGATGATCCGTTGAGTCAAGACTCTGGATTAAATAAAGGAATTCGGAAAGCGGGGCTTGCAATCCGGCCACCCCTATCCTGTCCGAAATAGTAATAAATGAGTAATGTTCTCACCTTCTTCTTCCTGGGCAGCTCATCGTAATCATCGATGACGATGCCCTCGTCCGTGGTGAGCTGGGACCAAAAGGTAGATGGGGATACTCCCCCTCCTTCGCTGAGAGGAGGAGAGGGCGTGGAGCTGCGCCAGGAGCAGGCGTCACTGCCAGGGCTCTGGTCCCCCCAAGACACACCTGCGGTCATACAACATCTCCATAAGACACGATTACACACCTGTTGTCATACAACATCCCCATTAGACATGAGGACATGCATGTGGTCATACAACATCTCCATAAGACACGATTACACACCTGTTGTCATACAACATCTCCATAAGACACGATTACACACCTGTTGTCATACAACATCTCCATAAGACACGATTACACACCTGTTGTCATACAACATCCCCATTAGACATGAGGACACACCTGTTGTCATACAACATATCCAATAGACATGAGGACACACATGTGGTCATACAACATATCCAATAGACATGAGGACACACATGTGGTCATACAACATATCCAATAGACATGAGGACACACATGTGGTCATACAACATCCCCATTAGACATGAGGACACACATGTGGTCATACAACATATCCAATAGACATGAGGACACACATGTGGTCATACAACATATCCAATAGATACATAGTGAAACTCAGGAAGCAAGCTGTCTATTTTATTGGCTCTAGAATTAAGATAATGATCTTCTAAGATTACAGAAGCCCACCTAGAAGTGTGACGCACACCTGGCAGGCTCTTCTAACAGTCAGACACCTTGGCTCAATCCGTCAGTGATGTATCCGTTTGTACAGTCCTACTAATCTGATAGGCTAGGGTTGGTTTCTTGGAAAGGTCGACCTGAACATGTTTCTGTTGACGGATTTTAAACTATTGATAACCAAAATGTTATTCTGGTACGAAGAACATTCAAGAAAAAATAAACTTTTTATGGCCAACATTGATGTCATTTTACTATCCCAATTTACTATAGTATAATTCCATATGTATGAGACTATTTATGAAAAGGGACCGCTGCAGATCAGTAGATCACGTGATAAACTATCTCATATCAAATTAGGACGTTCAACTTCCTCCTTGTACAATCCTGAGCTAACTATGGCAATCACAAAACAATCATAATAATAAATGATAATAAATTAAATATTTGAAACAAAATATTACCTAGTTCACAAACTGAAATGCACCGCCGAATGAAATACATAGGTAATGCAATATTTACCTTCGTTTGATCAAAAGATAAGTGAAACTAAGTAATATACATTGTTACAAAAATGCTTTGGTAAAAAGAGCAACACAGTTCCCCAAAGAGAATAAATAAAATAATATACTCTGTTACCGAAACATATTTATGATCATGGTTTCCCAAAGAGCATCGCGGCTAGAAGGGCTATGTCACCAGAAATTGTTTGTTTAAATTATTGTGTCGCTCCCAGGTAGGCTTTAATGTATCCTTTCTTTTTTGCTTTATATCCACAACGCTCTAAGCTGATAATCTTGAGATTTTGTACCCGTTTATTTTATAATTCTCATTTACCTATAAAAAAAATTAAAAATTTGCCATATCAAAAAGTTTTTTTTCTAAAAGTTTAGAAAATGAGTTCCACCCTCCCTACATTTGGTGGCCCTGTTTTTAAATTCCAAAATTTCCAACTTGTATAGTTATGTGAGGTGGTCCTTTTACCAACTTAGCAAATTTAAATTCTCTTCCATGCTGAAAAGTATTTTCTAACAACTTTGTAAAGATTTCAAACTCCCCCTATCCCCACATTTCAGTTCCCACATTCCCATTTTAAATTTTTAAAGCTTATATGTTTATACGATTTTTTTACGGGTCTGACAAATTTAAATTTAGAGAAAAGTAGTGATCTAAATTAGTTGTATCAATTTAGGTCTCATCTATTTTCTGAGCTTCTATTTTGAAATTCATAATGTTCAGACGTAATTCGGCTATCCGGGAAAGTATATTTATTTACATGCCGGATTTACATTTTCTGAAAAATGAAAAGTGTTTTTTATATTAGCTCTGGACATTTTAACGGGACACCTTTTCCCCTTTACCACTTCTTCATTTTTAAATTTAAGAATTTTCAAAGTTTTATGGATGTTCGGGGAAGTCCTTATACCCACTTGATAAATGTTAATCTTCTCCCAAACTGAGAAGTAGTTTATTCATTTAGTTTTGGAAATTTCTAGACCCCGCCCCCCCCCCCTTTCCCCAGCTTCCTTTTATAAATATAAAATATTTACAATTTATTTGGTCATTTGGGGTAATCTCTGTATATTTCTGACAAGCTACCAATTTTATACCTCACTTTAAAGTGTGTTTTTTTAAATGTATAGCCCCCGCTCAGCCCCCTTCCTCCCAATTTCCTGAAGTTTCATTTAAAATGTTATATTTTTAAAACCTTAGTGGTTATTTGGAGTGGTCCCTACACCTGCTTTCCAAGTTTCAGTTTCCACCACACAAAGAAGTGGTTTCTATTAGTTTTGAAATTGCTATGCCCCAAATTTTCCAGCCCCACTTAGAACTTTTAAATTTTGGGCATTGTTTAGTTATCTTGAGTTAAACTTCTACCTGCCTGTCAAATTTAAATTTTCTACCACCCGTTTAAGGGAATATTTAATATAGTTACACACCCGCCTCGGTGACGTATTGGCTAACGCGCTAGTCATGTTGAGCTCGACTGCCGAGGACGGAGAAATCGAGGTTCGAATCTCGGTCGGGTGAACTGGGGGTGGTTTTTCCTAAATGGTTTTCCACTCTCCCTCCAAGCAAATGCGGGTTCCCTTCCTCTAATTGAACCTTCCCAATTCCTAATCCATTGGCGTAATTAGTACTTAAAGCGTATAACCCGAACGGGTAGTAAGACGTGGTTCTAAATAATAATAATAATAATAATAATCTAGTTACACCCCCTCACCCTTATTTCCTGAAGTTCAATTTTAAAATATTAAATTGTCAGGTCTTTATAGTGATTTGGAGTACTCTCTGCCTACCTAATTTCACTTTTCTATCACACTGGGTAGTTGTTCCTATTGTATTTGGAAATTTCTAACCCCCTGTTACCCCAAATTACTCTGAAAAATTTCAAATTTTAGGATTTATTTGGCTACTGTGGCTTTCTCTCTTTCTCTATCTCTCAACTTGTTTGCTAAATTTTAATTTTCTTTTTAAAATTTAGTTATGGCGTCTTCCCCTCAATTTCTTGGAGGCCTCCCATTATGAAATCACTTATTTTAAAATTTTAATAATTACATATGGGTATTCCTCTACCTTCCTACCAAATTTAAGCTTCCTATCTAAACTAAAAGTGTCTTATCTTTTTCTGCACCTATACACTTTTTGCTTTATTTAATATATGAGATCTATATAATATAAAAGTAAATTTTTAATAACTTTTGTAGTTATCAAAAAAAGTTCCTTCCTATATGAATATGATTGTAAATGAGTTGTGTTTATCCTAAGCCCACTCAGGACAAGTCGCTACGAGCCAGAAAACCAACTTCGACTCAAGGACCAACAATGTGTTAATGTAGAGCCAAATTTACTTCTTGATGTGATTTTGACACTTTGTGATAATATATCCACAAGCCCTGGAACTAAGGGGGGCATAAATATACTATATATTGCCTACTTCCCCCCCCCCTCTGGTGAGGGGAATCAGGGGGGCAAGTTTTAGGAAAAACTTTGCAACTATTATTATTTATTTTTTTGGCACCGCGTCTTACCACCCTTTAGGCTTATACGCCTGCAACTATTTAATCATGATTATCGCGAAGAGTAGCATTGAAAAATCTTGATTAGTCTCATTCTAATGGCTGAATATTTCTTAATATACAAACAAGTCCCTAATATAGCGTTTTGTAACTACAGAGGAGAAAGTAAAATAAGTGTTATCTATTTATAAGCCAACATTTAATTAAAACAAGTTCCAATGTTTTGATCAATCAAATTATGATCCTATAATGAAACAATGAATTAAAAAAGAGCACCCGCCTCGGTGGCGTAGTTGGCTAACGCGCTTGTCGTGTTTAGCTCGACTGCTGAGGACGGGGAGATCGAGGTTCGAATCTCGGTCAGGTGAACTGTGGGTGGTTTTTCCTAAATGGTTTTCCACTCTCCCTCCACGCAAATGCGGGTTCACTTCCTTTAATTCAACCTTCCCAATTCCTAATCCATTAGAGTAATTAGTACTTAAAATCGTATAATCCGAACGTGTAGTAAGACGCGGTGCTAAATATTATTATTATTACTATTAAAAAAAAGCAATAAAGATCAGGCTGAAATAGTGATGGCTGTACAATTATTATGTACATGAAACTTGAATCATATTATTTACTAAATATCGCTTTTATAAGGCTGGAACCAAGAAAATTTCTTTATTTTGTTTTTAATTCTCTTCAACTTTCTTATATACATGATCTTAAATATAAATACACCAGATAATATATACAGAGCGCAAAAGAGAGCCTAAAACAATAGTGACTATGTGGTGGTGGTGGTGGTGGTGGTGGTGGTAAGTCATTTAAAACATTTTTTTAAAGGAAAAACCGTATCTGGTAGTTACTAAAGTTACTAAAACAACTTTAATACATTCAAACATCAAGTCATACATCTTCTGTCACTTTGATAGATATTGTCAGTACCTAAAAAAATAACACAAATATTATAGTAAAATGTTATCAATGTTGGCCGTATATAAATATGTTTGAATTTTTTTAACTGGTCTTCCAACCAAAATAAAGGTATAGTTCACGTACTTTTTTTTCTTTAACTTCTCTAACTTAGCATGGATATGTTATTATTATTATTATTATTATTAGCACCACGTCTTACTACCCGTTCGGGTTATACGCACTTACGCTAATGTGTAATGGTAGGGTTATTGTGAAATGAAATGGAGGACCTACAGTTTAACGTGGAATCCAAACCACGGTGGAGGCCTGGCATTCCCCAGCATGGATAGAACGTTATTTTTCCCCCTTCCCTGGTAAAAAAACGTTCAGGCACTCCTGATTAAATCCCTGACATACGTGAACTGGATTATGAGTTATCAATATGAACAATGCCAAACAGTAGATATTACCCCTCTCCTAAACATTCAAACAAAGCTTGCTAAAGACGCTAAATCATCACAAGGACTATCTTAGCACCCCCTCCTGATCATCCAAGAGCGAGTTTAGGCACGAGGCACGGGTCGTTGAACTCTCAGAGAGATAGAACACAACTGCGAGACTCCCAGAAAACACGTCACTTTATATCAAGCATGTGCTACACGATCCAACAGATATACAGTCATTACGACAAGAGCCGACAACACACGCACACACCACAATTGCACGTTTGTTACTGCTGATAAGGAATCTAATACAGGTAGAGTGAGAGAGTCGCTGCCCTTCAAATATTGTATACAATCTAAACATTAAAGAATCCTATTCACACGGACCTTAAAACCAGGGCCGTAACAACATCCACAGTGTGTTATTCAACCTTCAAACCGTATAGCTAAAAACGAGCCTTTAAACCCTTTACAAACGAGCCTGCAAGTCTGTGCAACCAAATGTCTAAGCCCAGCACAAATTGACCTCTGAGCCCTGTACAGATGAACCTCTAAATATGATACAAGCGAACTTCTAAGCCTTGCACAAACAATCCTTAAACCCTGTTTAAACAAACTTCTAAAATTTGTACAAAAGAACCTCTAAACCTTGTATAAACGATCCTTAAACCCGGTTTAAACAAACTTCTAAAACTTGTACAAACGAACCTCTAAACCTTGCACTAACGATCCTTAAACCCTGTTTAAGCAAACTTCTAAAACTTGTACTAACGAACCTCTAAACCTTGCACTAACGAACCTCTAAACCTTGCACTAATGAACCTCTAAGCCTTGCACTAACGAACCTCTAAACCCTGTTTAAACAAACTTCTAAAACTTGTACTAACGAACCTCTAAACCTTGCACTAACGATCCTTAAGCCCTGTTTAAACAAACTTCTAAAACTTGTACTAACGAACCTCTAAACCTTGCATTAACGATCCTTAAACCCTGTTTAAACAAACTTATAAAACTTGTACAAACGAACCTCTAAACCCTTTACAAACTAATTTTTAAGGCCTGTGTCCACGAACATCAGAAAAACTGTGTAGGCCATACATCAATTAAGTCCGGTATAAAATTATTGGACATGGGGTTTGTAAATATGACCAAGATGCGTGAGGAGTAATTGCATTTTGTTTGTAAGTAGACGATGCGCATCTGTCCGAGTTCAACACACTCATGTCATTACGTTTATCCAACACGAGCCAACCAGGCCTTGCCAGCAGGATACGAGCAGCAGGAGCGAATACTACTCCTGACTACGGACGGGTTGACGTCTGTATTCCCAGTTCCAGTGCAAGGCAAACAAATACACGCGTGTGACCTCGATGCAACGTGCGGAAGGTCTGGGGTTTGGTCCCAAGGGGACTATAAAGAGCGACGGGTGCAACTAGCAATGTAAACATAGAGGCGTGAGGAAGGAAGTATGACCTAGTTCTGTGATTCTATACTGCGCCCGCTGGATAGATGCGCTGCATGTTGTGGTGCATTACTTATTTACATTCATGGTGAGGGCGGGCTGGTAATGTTGATTCCTCAACAGGGTTGTAGGAATGGGGGCGGAAAGGAGGGCGAGCCGCTTGGAGACACCCATCAATAATTAGTTTAGATCAAAGCAGTTTCCGATCACATTCTCTTCTACAGGTGTTAGGGGTGTCACTATAAACAGCTTACTCTGACTTATGAAGCTTGACAACTTTACTTCTGAGGGAGACACAAGTTTATTTTGGCCCTAGCCCCCACAAACAATGAACACGTTCCTAGTCTACTGGTCCTCTGCGCCTGACAAGTAATGTCCGAGGCAGCTCATGCCGGCACAGGTGGGAGGGTGATGCTTCAAAATACAAACATACTTATTTGCTCAGTCAGCATTGGTAGCATTTATTATTAGTTTCATTTTAGGGATGTTGATAATACCTATCAAAAGTGATAGCTGCATATCACATAACTTGATGTATGAATGTTTTAAAATATGTAGTTTTATTAAATTTTGTATCTTTCTGATAGCACCGTTGCTATCAACTATCGTGGCCTTGCTATACAGCCTTACTTCATTTTATTGATTTGAATAATTAGTGTGCGTTACTGATAACCCTAATATGGATGCAGACCTAAGACGCAGTGCAGCAATTAAATATGGTCGAGCTAAGCTTAGCAGCTATGAATCACTCTAGTGATAGCTAGGGTTGTGGAAATAATATCGATATTTTACTAATATCGATACCAATACTGTTTCACTCGTATTAGTTCTCCCCCCTCTCCCCCCCCCCCCCC